>OX465265.1:4911619-5184907 GCA_949987775.1 Aproaerema taeniolella
CTTGTTTGTCGTCCCAACGATTTGCTATCGACCTGAATATGCGAGATCTCTCCGGGATACATGTCTCAGCTGTCCTGACCTACATAAAATATGACAATGTGAGAAATTGTTTTGTAATATTAGGGAACTTTTGAAGTTTTTTTTATTATTATATCTTGTTTGACTTATTTATTTATTGTTAATTTTTTTAATAGTGAATAAATTATTTTATGACATATTTAATATAAGCTCGATAAAAATGTAATTTGGCAAAACACGATTGCATTGTTTCGTTGTGACCAACTCATGTTCCCTGGTTAAAGATATAAAGATCTATTCTGACATTTGAATGGTATGATGGTGACAAAAACGTAAGCACAGTTAAGCGAATGTTTGATTGCCTAATTAGAATGAAATGTACCGTAATATTCAATGAGTTTATGATGGCATGCAAGCAAATAGTGCAGGTTATAGTTAAGTGTGACATGCTAAGTATAAAACTTTTCAAACCACGGCTTTGGATCCGGAGTTAAGTACCTGCAAAAAAATAAACACATCATTAATAAATATTTCAACAACTGTTGTATGTATTAATCTCTTATACAATTGTTTGTTGTCCTGCATAATTTTTTTTTTAAGTCCTGTATACACACTTTAAAATGTCGCGATTTGAACACATAATTTAATACTAAAACGGCTCAAAATTCGCGTATAATCTATATATATAAAAGAAAGTCGTGTTTGTTACAACACTTATAACTTGAGAACGGCTGGACTGATTTTGATCAAATTTGGTAGGGAGGTAGCTGATACCCGGGATTAACACATAGGCTACATAATTTTCCGAAATTCCCACGGGAACGAAGTCCCGGGCGTAATAAATTTTTACCTTTGTTCCCGACGTTGCACGCACCGTGGTCACGGGTAGGAATTTTGACCCGTTTTAGTATTAAATTAAATATAAAACACACTCAAAGGCCCATACAAATGGGTTTGTGGCCTCGTCTTTCGAAAACGAATTTTCTTAGACGTGCGGATTTAATCACAGTGATAATTAATTAGAAATCCATACTAATATTATAAATGCGAAAGTAACTCTGTCTGTCTGTCCGTCTTTCACGCCTAAATTACTGGACCGATTTTGATGAAATTTGGTACAGAGATAGATTAGAGCCTGGGAAAGGACATAGGCTACATTTTATCCCACAGTTGGGCACGATATAACCTGTAGTCCACGCGTCAATAAATAAATCCGAAAAGACGAATTTAGTGGTATAGGCCCGCGCCAAGATTTGAACCCGAAACCTACCAGTTACAAGTCTGGCTCATTACCAACTGGGTTATCACCGCTTCAATTACAAAGATTATAAATTGCAAATTAGTCATTCATAATCATAAAAAATGCTTCATAGTTTTCAAGTTTTCAAAAAATTGACGGTCTGCGTGTATCAAGTTATTCTTTCAAAAAGCCCTTCTGCTTTTCTTCTTCCTAGCGCTTAGTCCCGTTTCTCATTCGGGGTACGCTTGATTATAATCCAGGATTTGGCAGGTCAAGTAATTACAGTGGAGCGACGGCCATCTGACCTTCGTGACCCTACTGCTCTCACCGCCTAAAATACCGGGCTCCGATTCGTTGTTTGTCGATAGAATGGTCGCCGTTTTATCCGTTCAGGTGGCAAAATTGAGAACTATCCAAATTTCATACATCTAATGACGGCTGCTTTGACTGGTAGCGCCACTTTCAGTTGCTAGGTAGTCTACATCTTTACGTTCAGTTAGCGGTGGCGCTGCCGGTCGGGATGGTTGTCTGCAAGTATATGAAAATTAAATAGTTCTCAATTTCTCCATCTGAACTTATATAATGGCCTCCATTCCATCGACACACAACTGAAGTAACAGAATCGGGGCCTTGGGCTGTTGTATGTTTGTGTTTCGACACTTATGACGTGTTACATCGTCTCCCTCGGGAGCCGGGACCAAAACCATTAACTATAATTAAGGGCAAAAAAACTTTTTGATGAAACGATCGGCCATTTTAATTAATGATGGTCGACACGTACTTGGAACTGTAATATAAGCTATTACGTAATTTTATTTTATTAAGTCATAGTTAAAGGCAAACTTTTAAAGTCTTTTACATATCAGATTTACTGTCACAATTATTTTAAACTAGCTTTCCGCCCGCGTGGACTACAAGTTATATCGTGCACAACTGTGAGACAAAATGTGCCCAATGTCCTTTCCCAAGGTCTAATCTATCTCTGTACCAAATTTCATCAAAGTGGTTCAGTAGTTTAGGCGTGAAAGCGTAACAGACAGAGTTATTTATTAGTATCCCTATACTAATAAATAACTTGATAACACACTTTATTGTAATTTCAGAAATACGATGTTATTTCAGAATTCTCGAGTTGTGTGTTTTGGTGTCTGTCTTTATGTATATACCCAGTCCCAAGGGACCCACGACACAAAGAAAAACCTTAGTGTGGGCCTTTGAGTGTAGCGTTTAAAAAAAACTACTTGATTTCTCAGCCTAATCCTAGTTTAAATCGTTTAAATACACATGTTTTTATTTACTGACCCGAACTCCATCAAATCTAAACATCTAAACAGACTATTTATGCAATTTGAAACAAAAGTGTCAAATATAATGAGCTTATCTAAATTAAAGCAATATAGCTTACGAAATAAGTGATAAATATTAATTAAAGAGATAACAATGCTTCGATAGTTTATTACTTACTTGTTAATCATACCACTGGCGCCATCTGTTATGAAGTGGCGAAACTAAAGTGTTCCGTTTTTTTTATACTTGTTAATAAATTGCAACCCAAATTGAAAACTTGAATAACTAATAAACGTTAACAAAAAATAAAATAACTTACTACTATTATATTAAATTAATAAGAATTAAACAGGAAAAGAAGGCATCTTAAAATCTAATCAATAACGAGAGGTAAATGTAAAAAAAAATGGTTGCCTGTAAAGTCGGTTTTACGGGCGAAGATTTTACGTGACATCGTCTTTTTCTCGGTAGAATATTTATTGATATGAATATAATTAAATTGCACAATAGGAACAAGGAATTGAATGAAAATAAGAATTGCACAAATTTTAACGCGGCAGACCGATCATAGTTGAGTGGGAGAGAGACGCAAGGCATTCGGCGGGCCTCTCTCTCGTTCGGTGACTCATCGTAACGTTACCGAGCGTTACACTTTTTCATAAGTGACTCCCAGCCGCAACCTAATTTAAGACGTTGTCACGTCAAAATTACACTCAATATAAAAATCGTAATTCGCTTCTTTTTTCAAACATGTGAAATAAAATAAAAAACTTATTTTCTTAGTGAGGCTCTCAAATGTTACACTTTTGTACAGCTACTCGCCGCTAGATGGCGGGAGCAGTCACGAACATTCCATAAATGTATTTATCATTGTTGTAAGGTGAGGAATAACTGCCTGACATTCCATCGTCATTAGGTCCGTATTACAGAACGCGACTCAGACTCTGATCTATACTTAAGTAGCAGTCGTCTTTGTCATTTTGATAGTGAGAGAAAGAGTCAATCAATACTTAAGTATAGATCAAGACTTGGGTCTCCTTCTGTAAATACGGTGGGAAACAATTTTGATCAAATTAGCTAAGAACCATCTCTATTATGTCAGCTTTCAAATAAAAAAAACCGCGCATCGAATTCGGTACATACGTTAAGGATTAGGAGATACGATGCCACAGAGACATAGTTACACACGTCAAACTTGCACCCTTTCATAATTTTGTCGGGGGTTAAAAATAGCTTAATTTTATAAAACATTTAGGATTTTACTTAAAATTAGTCAAAGTTGTGAAGTATATTAAATGATTTACAAATATTAGTTCTTTTAACTCTACGCTTACTCACAAAGGTGCAGTCTTCTTCAGAGAAGAATCAACAAGATAATCCGAGGGGTGCTCTTTTCAAAAATCTCACAAATTTCCTTATTTTTTAATTTTAATTTATTGATTTTGTGTCGCACTTTCAATTACTAAAACCGAACAACTATCCTCGAAAAAACAGTTTTGTCTTTCCACACAACTTCTGCGCGATCGGCTAAATTACCTTTTAATATAAAAATGTTGTTTTCTATGGAAATAGACATAACTTTATTCACTGATACAATACATCACACAAAAGCAAAAACCGACATGAGGTATTGCGATAGTGAAGTGACTCTGACTCAGAAAACGCTGCAAGCGCATATGCACCTCAGCACTGATTATTATGTGAGTTTCCCAACTTTAGAATCTCTTGTTGGTTTCTTAGGAACAATTATTGAACAATAATTTTCGCAGTAAAATTATAATTTCAGGCCACCTGCCTGAAATTAGGATAAGTAAGGTTACGTTAGATTAAATTTTTCTATGTGCTCGATTGATTATTCTTGTTCAGTTTGACAGGAAAAATCATAAGGATTCGCCAACTTCTTTCAAATCAAAACGATTTTAAGAGTGAAGAGTGTTGTCTACTTTATCCCGGTTTAGTGCCAGCCAAAGCGTAGTGTTAAAAAAATTAACATCATTTTAAAATATTAAAAACCTTGCTGTCTTAAAATGAAGTCATAATATTAAACAGTAATGTGACTAGATCTAAGAATAAAATACAAGATAAATAAAAATTGCGTCGGTAGACACACAAATGGTATAAATCAACACACGGCGACGTTAATGTAACGTGAAATTCACGGTTAAATTATTATAAAGGTTATTAAGATAAACGTTATCTTCTTCTTAGTGTTTTCGATAAGATAACAGATTACATTACGTTTGTTAAGAAAACATAAGAAACCAAAACAGTTCGAATCATTACTCAGAAAAAGATTTCTGAGTTAAGCTGTCGGTCCCGGCTGATTTCGATTGACTGCAGTCGTTAAATTAAGTCAGAGGCTATTTGGCGGGTTGAAAACTCTGACACCAGGGTTAGTCAAGTTCGCATAACACGATAAGACCCCCCCTACAAAATACCGCATATTCTTATTTACAAAACTGTGCACGCGAATCTAATATTTGGTCTGCACTGATGCACCGGAGCTCGGCTTGATATAATGACAAAGTCATACATGCATGGTGTGCGCTGGTTGCCTTGTATGTGTGACCGTATTAACACTAAAACCAGTAATATTATAATTTTACTTAGGCCTTTTCTGGGCGAGCTTGCTACATCCTCGACCGCATCTTCGCTTGTATACTAGATTGTGGTCAAGAGCGCACCCGTGTTAATAAATAAAAAAGTAAGATTATTATCTTTTTTTTTATTATTAAAAATGGGTTCGCTCTTTACCACAATCTAGCTTAGGGCAAAGATGTGGTCGAGGATGTAGCGAGCTCACCCAGAAGAAGCCTATTCACTCGTACTTTAAAGATACATATTTGGGTTGTATGAACTCGGAAATACAGACGCCGGCAGGGAATTCCACTCCCTGGCAGTGCGCAATATAAAAGATGAAGAATAGCGCTCAGTACGTATCCGAAGGATCTCGACAAGATAAGGGTGGTACCCCGCAGTGCGTCTGGACGTCCGATGGAAAAAAGGGGAAGGCGGAATGAGCTCATGTAGCCTCTGAGCACACTCTCCGAAGTACACCCTGGTATCTCTGGGTACTTTGTGAACTGCTTCAATTTTTTTCTTATTGACGGCCTTTTTTTATAATACTAATGCAGCTAATCGAACCTAGAGAAGTCTAACTTAACGTAATCCTAACATCGGGCAGGCGGCCCTTAAAGTTTCGTGGAATTATAATTTTACTGGGAAAAAACGCGAGAGATTATACTATTATCACTAGTGAAATGTAATATTACGGTTTTTACAATTTTCCGGTGAAATTTACGTTATCTTGTAAGGGGTAATCTTTGCAAAAAGACTATGTTTCTGTGCAAACGAAGAAAGTTTTTTAACAAAAGCAATTTAACACAGGGATCAAAAACTGTTTTGACTCTAAATTAAAGACACAGGTACTCGATTTCGCTAATCAAATAAACATAAAGCCAACCGCTTCTCGACGTGAATTGGATCGGTATCGACGTCTCTAGATTTAATTTATTTATTAGCAATCCCCATCGAATGGGGGTTGGATGTGTTTACGGCATAAAAAGGTACAAAGGCAATATACGTATTTCTCACCGAGTGTTGAGGATACCCCGGACTTCGTTCTCGTGGGAATTTCATAAAGTCCCTCCTTATTCCTTGTTTACTCTGTCAATCCCCATAGAATGGGGGTTGGGATGTGTTTATGACATAAAATGGCACAGAGGCAATGTATTTACACTTTACGTATTGTACATAGAGTCTTGAGGATACCCCGGACTTTGTTCTCGTGGGAATTTCGTAAAATCCTTCCTAATTTACATGATATAAAGTCGTGGGCTCCTATAATAATACTAACACATTTCGTAGTACAGTCAAGAGCAGGTCACGCTTTACACTACCAGTTTAAGCTAAGCTCTGATTTATACTGCGCGCCATACAATGCAGGGCCGGGCCAAAGTGTTAAGCTTGACGTGCTCTTGAGTGTACAAGCCAAAAACCAAAAACCTATGAAAAACAGTGTTTACGCATGTTACACGCAGTGTATAATATACTAGCTTTCCGCCCGCGGCTCCGCCCGCATGGACTACAGGTTATATCGTGCCCAGCTGTGGGATAAAATGTAGCATATGTCCATTCCCAAGGTCAAATTTATCTTTGTACCAAATTTCATAAAAATCGGTATAGTCGTTTAGCCGTTAAAGCGTAACAGATAGTTACTTTCACATTTATAATATTAGTAGAGATTATAAGTAAAACCGTAAGTAAGCAATCAGTCACACTGTCACTTTTGTCTTGAAATCATACAAATGACTGTAAAAATTGCACTCAGATTGCAAAAGTTTGGTACGTAATAATAATATGTATGTAAGATACTAAATTACAACATGTGAAACGTATACTACATTTTATTGCTATCATTTTTAGAGCATGGAAAAGCAGTACTGACAACAGCACGCACACTGAGGCTTACGTTGCGCTGCTAAAAGAGCTACTATTTCAATCCACTTAAGAGCGACGCTACGTTACCCTGATTAAGGTTGATGTGCTGTCACGTGATAAGTTATTTTTATCGTGTAATGATTTGGACATAAAGACGCATTTTTGAAACTTTACAAATTAATCTTGAATTTGTGCGCAAAAGTAATTCGTCTACTAAATGAAATTCTACTACCCTTGGTTTTATACATTTTTGAAACACTCGAATTCGGTGTTGCCATAAAGTTTGAAAACTTAGGTTACGTTACGTTCCACGCAGAAAAAATAAAAACCGGTGGCTGATTATCAGAACCGGTGACGACTTTTTTGAAAAAAGAAACGTATTATAAAAGTCTATCTACTCATTGTTTTTTATCAATATGCGACAGGAAAATACATTGAAGATATGGCAGTATGTCGTCATAGATTCCTTTGCCTTTCCCTAAAGGAACGGATTTAATTTAAAAAAATTTTAACTGACAATGTCACTTTGCGCGCTTTCCACTAGCAGAAAATGCAAAACGAATGTTTCAGACCACTCGCTGCAGAATACATAGAATGAATTTAGAAAAATGGTAATTTGGCGGATTCGTATTCGAATCGGAATTCTATTGTTGCAAAACTGCGTCTCATGTTCATGTTATAAAGCTTTAAGCAAGACCTGTGGTGTCTGCCTACCCCAATGCGACAAAGGCGTGAGCTTATGTAAGCAATACTCACTATTAGCGCTTGCACTTTTAGTGTAAGAATTATCTGAGTCGCATCCCTTTTCTTTCTGCACTGAAGAATAGTAGTACTTAGGTACTTATCATTACAGTCATCAACAAATCATTAGTGATTTGTTTTTTTTTTGTTTATGAATTCCGTTCCTTAGCTCTATATAATGTACTGTCCGATGGTTTTTTTAATGTAGGAAATCTGACGTAATCGAGATGGTTCTTGGCTATATTTAATCAAAATTGGTTCATCAATTCGGAGTGACTTTTCTATGCGAACGAAGTCGCAGACGGAAGGATAGTCTAGTATACTCGTAACATACACATAACCATTCATCTCGTTTAGTCATCAGGCGTTTACTATACATAATTAAGATAAGTAGTAGATGACGTAAGAAACGTCAATGTCACTTTGAACACTAAATAATAGGACTAGTCATTAAGTGGCAATAAGGGAGAAGTGGGGGGGGGGCTTGTTTCTATTTTGTGGTATAAGTAAACTCTGTTTTGTAAAGCAAGGTGTTTACTATCCATTTTTGGAGGTACAAAGATGTTGGTTTCTAATTCTAACCCTGACAAAAATTTGTATGTCTGTGTCTGTCTGTGGCATCGATTTCGATGCCGTTGTTAGTTGCTTTTAAATAAAATTATATATATTAACTTTAATGATATTTATTAAAAAGCCACTTTAGTAATGCAAGGTGTAATTTTTTTAATCCGTTTATTTTGAAAACCCCTGGTTAAAAAATAAATAAATTCCACTATGTGATAGCTGAACACTTAATGAATCGACCCCTTAAGGTTGGACTACTATTTACGACACTGCTTGCAGTGATAAAAAATGGTTCAGCCTTATGAGAGTCATAAATAAGCACTAACTGCTAAGGCAGCTACAATTACCCCCGCAGGAGTAAATCAGCTATTCTGTGGTGATAATAAAGAACCTAATAATTAAGGCCTAATCATAGAAAATACTTAGCTACATGGTAAAAAATTAAAAAATCATCTCTTTCTAGCTGCCGGCCGTCGCGGTCACCTCGCCCTGTCTGTATTGTATTCTGTAGAATCTAAAATTGTTTGTAAAATCTAATCCCTTAGCCTGCTGTTGGCGCCACCGGAACCGGTACGTTTGATAGCTTATTATCTCCGAAATGTGACGCGTCTGTTTGCAATGGTATCAGCTTCCTATTCAAACAAGTTTGTTTCATGGGTGGTCGCCATTTTGCAAAATTCTAAAATTGAAAATTTTGTATATAATCCCCGACATTAAGGGCCTTATCAGAAAAAATAAAACTAAAACTTAGACAATGTGTAAATATGAGTATATAGACATAGATTACTTGAAGTCACCCCCATATTTTTTTTATTACCAAGGGTAAATGTAACTGCACCTTATTTGTGTTGGAGTGCAATAAAGTATATTGTATTGTATTGTAGTTATGTGAACAAAATATACACATTGGACGATTAGAATACGTATAGAGGGCCGCATACCAGGTGACCATTCATACACTATCTTCGTTGGCGTGGAAATGTAGCTTATGTGTGAGTCTAGAGCATGATCTGTCTGCACACCCAATCCGAAACCTTTCATCCAAATCCGTTTAGTAGATGACGCGTAAAAGAGGAATAAATCACAATTAGCATTTATTGTAAAATATAGCCGCATCATTTGTAAACGGACGAATTATGTATGTAATTTGACTGCCACCAATAGATAAAAAGATTATTGACAACACAGAAAAATAGCTTGTCTCATATTAAAACTACAGGATGCGCAGGACTTCGTTCCCGTGGGAATTTTGTGAAGTCCTTCCTTATTCCTTACGTTATAAAAGGAACCCTTGTGCCAAATTTCAGCTGTCGAGATCCAAGGCAGCCGGGAACCAGCAATTTTTAAATTAAGGTCAAAAAGAATCGTACCTTATACGAATGCCTGTGGTGTGTGACTGGCGGCGGGTGGTGCATCGGCGGGGGGACCTGGTTCTGCCCGGTCACTACCACGGGGAGTCCGTCCACGATGGTCACCATCACCCGCTTGTCCGAGCTGCGGCGCCGCTCCGTCGAACTCCGCCGACGACGCTGCTCATCGGTCACCGGTCGGGCGAACACCGTGCGGCGGTCGAAACGAGGGTCTGGCTGGCTCTCAGCAGCTCGCGTAGCCGGGGTATGGCTTTTAGAGCGTTTCAACAACCGCATCACATGAGACTTGATAGCTTCTGGCTTCGACACCGGCGGCGGCTCAGGCTTATGTTTGTACGACTGAGAATGGCCGTGGTGGCGCTGGACTGACACAGCGTGCCCCATATTCGGTGGTACCACGTTAGAGAGACTTTTAACTGCGTATGCAGCGTCGACTTTGTTGCCTGCCACACACGACACTTCGTACATCACGATGTTTTCGAAACTCTCGCCTTCCTCTTCGCACTTATTGCACAATCATATTGATGATCCGATCCAACACTGCAATCCGTCTCACTCACACTTCCCGACAAAACATTGAAAACACTGTTTTACTCAGAATCATAAGAAAGAAATACTTCGGAAGCGCACAGGAGCCGTTGTTTACGTTTGCCTGAATGTCACACGCGATTGTTTAGTTAATGGTTTTTGGTCGAGCCGGTTGTTGGAAAATCACTAAGTAGGTAGTTAAGTGTGTGCAAATTAATTATAGCTATTCCATTAATTAAACGCACTAAGTTCGTTTTAAAGTACTAGGATCTCATAAGTGGGTAATACGTGTGCCGCGGCCGCCTGTTCGTTTGAGACTGGCTAATAATGCGAGCGAGTGGGAGTAACTCGCTGATGAAGCATGATAACCGGATGATAACGATACATGAGTATTGTATAACTACAATGGAGATACATGCCTCTAATCCGAGGGTCAATGCTTCGATGAAGTCACCGCGCAATTTACGCAATTAAGACAGATACTATTGATGCGTCTATCATTTAAGATCGGCTACTTGCAATTTTTTGTTGTGATCTTAAGTTAAATAAATGGAAAATTATAAGCAGTAAAATATTTGCAATATAAAACAATATTTTATAACGTTTGGTTTGGTTTGTTAAGAGGTATGAA
This sequence comes from Aproaerema taeniolella, assembly GCA_949987775.1. Classification (NCBI taxonomy): domain Eukaryota; kingdom Metazoa; phylum Arthropoda; class Insecta; order Lepidoptera; family Gelechiidae; genus Aproaerema; species Aproaerema taeniolella. Next base: position 4,922,439 of record OX465265.1, read on the forward strand.
CTGTATCATATAAAATAAGATTGTTAAAAGATTGATTTACATAACAGATAATTTCAATCTTCTAACATAAATCGTAAAATGTCGTAATGGGCTGGTGCTTACAATTTTGTTCGTATCTGTCCTCTATGACAAAAAAAAACATCCATCATAGAATAATAGATAACAAAACAAATACGATAAAAACAAGTCTGTGTGCGATAATTTGATTATACAAAATATTTTTATTTGATCGTAAAGTAAATCGTAAAGGATTTGGCACATCTTTAAATCTATACTAATATTATAAAGCTAAAAAGTTTGTTTGTTTGTTTGTTTGAACGCGCTAATCTCCAAAACTACTGGTTCGAATTGAATAATTCTTTTTTTGTTGGATAGTCCAGTTATCGAGGAAGGCTATAGGCTATATAACATCACGCTACGACCAATAGGAGCAAAGATATAGTGGTAAATGTGTAAAAAACGGGAGAAATTATACCTAGACTGACGGACATATCAACGCACAGCCTAAACGGCTAAACGTAGGCACTTGAAATTTGGAAGGGACGTAGCTTAGGTACCGCAGGTCCCACGGGAACGGGAATTAGCGGGAAAATCCTTTTGTATGAAAAATCTAAACCGCTTAAGTTAGACGCTTGAAATTTGGCATGCAGGTACCTTAGTAAACTTAAAGCTAAGTTGCAACAGGATATTGCAAAATTCCCACGGGAACGGGAGTTAGCGGGAAAAAACTTTTGTATGTAAAAATCTAAATCACGTAAGATAGATGTTTTCAATCTGTGTACTCTGTACAAAAAAAAAATTAACACGCAAACGAAGTTGCGGGCATCAGCTAGTATTCAATATAGGTACGACATCGTTAGCAAGGTACAGCAATATTTATAACAATCTTCCATGGTTTTAGTAAATTAATAAATAACTAATTCGATAGCTTAGTTGGTAATGACCTTGCTTACTGATTCGAACATTTTATAATAGGTTTGTTTCCAGACCAACACAAACATTTGAAATCGCATTTTCAAGTATTTATTAGAAGTTTGCACACATGTATTTACAAACAAAAAGTATTTAAATAGTATATCAATTACCTAGCAATAGTACGAGTATATTGCTTAGTTTGGAGAAATGGCGCTGCGCTGTGTTAATTGTCCAAGAATATTTGTTTATAAATTATAATAGATATAGTAATAATTGTTAAAAGCATCTCAAATTAACTGATACATGCTTAAACCATTTAAATTATAAAAACTTTTGATTGTCCCACAATTAAAACATAGAAACTACTTTATAATAGTGCCCATTATTAACATAAGCCCACGATACAAGGGAAAAACTTAGTGGGCCTTAGAGTGTGTAGCGTTTATTTATAACTATTATATTATTTATTTATTTAAGTAAAAAGTTTGGGCACAATTTTACCGAAATCTGTTCAATCGCCATTTTACCACCAAGTTCTCCAGAATTCTACACTTCTGACGTCAAATAGCGCAAAATGTATGGAGCGGTCATTAGTAAGCACGACACCGCGACCGCGACTCCTCAAATAGGCTAGTTTACTCATTAGTCAAATCAGCAACTCTTTATCAAACGTCAAAAGGCTCTTGTAGTAAGAAAAAATATATGAAATAGTGTACTATGACGTCATTCTTGCGTATGATTTTTTACTTTACATTTAATGTTTTTTCGATAATTAAAATTATAGTTAAAAGTAAATTTAGACCGAGAACAATGATTCTGCATTTCGTTATGGGTCAGCTATTGGCCGCTGAGTTCATATTATTTTATTTTATTTTCAGGACACTACCCTATGGCACCAGAAACAACAGGTCCCGTTAAAACACGTGTTTCAGACTATCATCTAAATACAGAAGTAAACATTACACTCACATAAGATAACATTATCTAGCGAGCATAATAAAACAGTAAGTATCAAATTCACACTTCGCAGCTACAGCTAAAAGATTTATTATGATTGTTTTTAACAAATCCTCGATTGGGTTTTCCTTGTTATATTTTTAAATGTTTTTTTCTTTCCGGTTTCCCAACCAGATAATAATAGCCTATGTGTTAATTTATGTAAAAAATTTGGGCAACATTTTACCGAAATCGGTTTAGTCGTCATTTTACCACCATCTTCTTTTTTTTTGTAATGTAACTGAATTGTTTCAACGGTTGTCGCTGAGAGGAAGACAAGGTTTTGTTGTCTTAATATATGAAATTAAACCTTCGCGTGCTTTTTGAACACATGGTGTACGAGATTCAATATGTGGAAGCTTGTTATTAGCTCTTAGTTATTTCATTAAGTTTCTGTGTTGTAAACGTTGCTGTAAGCTCCCCAAATATAATAAAATAAAAATAAAATAAAATAAAATTTGAATCGCACACGGCGTAAACAAGCACGCGACGGGTTAAAGGTTCTGACTCACTGACTCATCGACGCCCAGCCCAAACCCTTGGATTTAGAAAGCTGAAATTTGGCAAAAAAAATCTTTTTATAAGGTAGGTAAGGAATAAGGAACGATTTAAAATTTTTTTCACGAGAATGAGGTCCCGGACATCTTCTAATTTTTAACACCCGACAAAAAAAGAGGTTTGTTATAAGTTTGACGTGTACATCTGTGCGTCTGTCTCTGGCATCGTAGCTCGTAAACGAATGACATGATTTCGATGCGGTTTTTTTAGTTTGAAAGCTGACGTAATCGAGATGGTTCTTTGCTAAATTTGATCAAAATTGATGAAGCCGTTTAAAAGTTAGAGGCCATCAATTTTACAGGTATAACTGCCCCTCGGTGGGGACGTTTAAGAGCTGGTAAAAAAGAAGAGGTATGAGTATAAAACCGATAAAAAAATTTTTGAAATTAAACAGCAGTCAAGCGCGGTCAGAGTTCGTATGGAGCCCTAAGTAGGTCGTCCCAAACTAGTTAGACTGCCTGAATTGCTACCTATGAATCACAGGCAAGGCATGCACAGAGCTCAGGGTTACTAGCTAAGTAAATATTTACCTAACGGACGACTGAACAGAGGTGTAAATTTTTATCAAGGAAAACTATGTCGTGATTTCTATGAGGATGTGTTTCAGAATACTTTGGAGAGCTGGAATGTCACTTACTAAAACACGCTTGCAAAACGCTAGTTACTCATAGCGTTAGACATAGTTATTTTAGAATAATGAAAACTATAAACACGTAAGCATTATAGACGGACTTACCTTTTTCTTATCGCGCGATAGTAATCGCGTACACCAAGTGTACATTTGGCGCGCGAAGGCTAGGGATTTTTTTAACTTCCGACATAAAAGAGGTATCTGTTGAGTGTATGTTTTTTATGTTTATGTTTTTTAATGGACAAATAAATGCTTTTTTATTTTATTTTATTTTATTTTATTTTTATATGTATGTTTTTTTTAACTCCCGACATAAAAGAGGTATTTGACGAGTGTATCTGTATGTCTGTCTGTCAGCGTAGGTCCTAAAAGAATGCGTAGATTTCGATGCGTTTTTTTTGCTTGAAAGCTGACGAATTCGAGATGGTTTCTAGCTATATTTGATCAAAATCGGTTCAGTCGTTTAAAAGTTAATAAGCGATCGAATATCGGGGTTGATAATTTTTTTTAATTTCAGTTATTTTGGTACACAAAAAACTGCACTTTTTCTGGTTACCCATTTGCACTACAAAAGCCCGCGCTATTACAAACGAGATGAGGGCAACGGCAATGTCAACATGTATAGTCTGATGTGCTGCCATGTGTACATACTGCTAGAGCGCAAAAAGCAGAAGCAAAACATTACCAAGAGCGTCAGAACAACCCACGCCTTTACTTTATGTAAGTGTTGACAAGCGGAACCTACGCCCGTCAAACATTCAACGTGACTGTTTGAAAAGGTACTTTATCAATAAAACAGGTACGGTCAGAAGCAAAAATATATACACACTAGCTTTCGGCCCGCGTGGACTACATGTTATATCGTGCCCAACTGTAGGATAAAATGGAGCCTATGTCCTTACCCAGGCTCTAATCTATCTCTGTACCAAATTTCATCAAAATCGGTTCAGTAGTTTAGGCGTGAAAGACGGACAGACCAACAGACAGAGTTACTTTCGCATTTATAATATTAGTAAGGATAAGGATTTTCCAGGCAGGCTGTGCTTCGCTGCTCAAACGTACTCGAGCTAGCCCCAACAGTATCCTGAAGGTATTATCTGATAGGTGGGACTTCCCTCTTTTGAAAAGGTGGATGAAGCTTCACTCTACTTAATTTGTTGTTTCTTGCCCATGTTTGTTTCTCTTATTAACATTAGCTTTAAGTTATTTTATTTTTGTTTACTAAAACTCTATAAATGATTTGTAATTTAATAATTAATAGTTTAAATATGTTAACCTTTGGTTTCAAAAATATTTACTCAACGTGACCGCCTTGCTATGTTTTTTGTTTTGTTAATTTTACTGTGTCTTTGTGTGCATACATATATAAAGTACATATATTATATTGTATAAAGTTGTAGGCCACTGTATGATGTGTATGTAGTGTATACCATTAACTCCAACTTTATGTTCTTCACGTTGAATAAATATTTTTGAAAACAAAGGTTTATACAAATTTATGGAGAAATTATGTTCCTCTTTAACGCTCAAACGGCTGAAACAATTTTGATAAAATTTTGTATGGAGGTAGCTGACATCCTGGATTAACATATAGGCAACATCATTTTCCCAAATTCCCACGGGAACAAAGTTCCGGGCGGAAAGCTAATTTTAACTAGCTTTACATATTTTTGCTTCTAACTGTACTTGTCAGTGGACCTATCTATGGGCGATCAGTGCCAAAATAGCAAATAGTGTCGCGAAGTTATCTGCAGGAAACTGTCTTGTCTTCAGTTACCTCAGAAGGGTGGGTCGACCTTGGAAGTGAATAGAATCGGACAATAGTCAGACGACGCGTGTTGTGCGCTGTTTACATGGCAACAGTATTAAGTACGGATATTCTTCAATATGAGAACAATTACATGCATTCAGAATGTTACTTAAAATAAGTTTAAATAAACTTTTTATGAAAAAAATAAACCGTCTTCATAAAAACGAAATAAAAACGTAGCTTTTAATGCTTTTGTTCCTGAGTGTTTGGTTGGAACCAAGTTTCGTTTATCTATGAAATTGCCGTTTTTCATACAACACTTTTGGAAAACTAAAATTTTCATACAACGTTTTTGGACTTTTCTCGCGAATGTGAAATCCAAAATTAACAAAATTTTGGGAGAAATTTTGGGCAGAATTAAGTTAATTTTCATCATACTGAGTTAATTGAAAGTTGCAATTTCAGCTAAGGAAACAGCAAAAATAAGCAATGAAACGGTTAACAGATGAAATGAGCTATATTTGAGCTTCGCTTTCAGTAAATAAATCCAAAGTAAATATTTATTTATTTTACTCAAAAACTCCGTTATATGGCCAAAGTTTTAAATAAATACAATTTTAGTAATAGCTGTTCAATTCAATAAATTATGAACAAAATAAAGCTTGAGAAAACATCGGCAATTTCATAGGTAAAGACCTATAAAGGCGCGTCAATATAAATATCACACAATACAAAGGTGCGTCGTCACACATTATTTAACAACATTTGCACCGTGAAAGTCGGCGCTATTATGAACGAGAAAAGGGCAACATCAAGGTCAACATGTACCACCTGATGTGCTTCCGTGTGTACAAGCAGAAAGTTGAGCCAAATGAATCCCTTTGGATTAAATAACGCTCAGTGAACCCCGGGGAGCGAGCGAAATGAACCATGAAATAATAAAGGAGTGGACGCGTTGTAATAAAATGAAATTATCAATGTTTTCTCAAGTATAATTTTGTTTATTATCTTCTATATAGACGAGACAGATAATTCTAACATTGTTAAGTATAAGACTTAATATAAATTATTTAATTAAAATATTTTTTACTTTGGATTTATATACTCACTTGCTTCTAATATCTATGAAACGTAGGAGAGGGTTATTATTTCAATCAACGTATAGTAAGTCTGAGTCGATGAGTGAGGTTAAGCGATGTACCCCGACGAAGGGAACCTAAGGGTTAACCAAAGTGGATATTTATCACGAGCGTTTCCGTGCTATGAAAGGCATGCTCGGTGGTTGTCAATTGACTACAGTCGTAAAAACCAAATCAGAGGCCAATGTGCAGTTTGAAAACTCGGACACCAGGGTTAGTCAAGTTCGCCACACATTTGACTATACCTACACCATAAGAAGAAGAAGATTACATAAAAATGCTACTGGCATATCTTCGTAATTATAATTCCATGGTCTGAATAAAACGACCGGTAGGAGTTGGTCACCCTTTGAGCGAACTGTTTTAAAACTGGAAAACTTTTAGTTTGTATAAAGCTGTTCACATTTTTAAAACGTGAAATGAAAAATGTTTCATTACAAAGTGGGTAAGATAATGTGAATGAAAAATAATGTTTTCAGAGTTTTTGTTTTCCACGTTGGACTGGGAACGAAAGAAAAACAGCCAGATGTCAGCTCTTCACGGGCGTAGTACTGTAAAGAGCCAGTAATTGGACTTGGTGGTTCCGGTGTATTATGATGATCGACATGCTGACGACAATCTAACACCATATTATGCTACTCGTACATGCCGTATCTATAACTCTCTAGCTAGATACCAGTACTCGTTAAATATTAGATCTTTACCAATGAAAATGGCGGTGTTTTCTCAAGTTTTATTTTGTTCGTAATTAATTTGATTGAATACCTATTAATAAAATTGTTTTTCTATTTAAAAACTTAGCTATATTATAGTCATTTTGAATAAGATTAATTTTTACCTTTGGATTTATTTACCGAAAACAAAGCTCAAACATAGCTCGTTTCATTGCTTGTTTTTGCTGAACCTTTGGTAAAATTACAACTTTTAATAGGCATAGTGTGATATGATATAACTTAACTTTATGTTGTCCGAAACTTCCCACAAAATTTAGTTAAAGAATTTCGTATTCCCGACAAAAATCTGAAATTCTTAGAATGAAAAATTTTTTTTCAAAAATATTGATTTTTTATTATTATAAGATGGGTTAACTCTTGACCTCAATATTGACTGGTCATAGATGAGGTCGAAGATGGAGCGAGTTAACCCAGAAAATCCCTATAAGGCCCTCCTACGCACCGACGGTATGTGTCGCCAATTTCATAGGTAAAGACGTAATATGCACATCAACACGGTCTAGGGATATTGCAGGATTTTTCATACAAAAGAGGCCTGTTTGAGAAGCTATAAAAGCATACTCGAGATACATAATTTCATACGAGGGCTATAATTTTCAGACGAGCAAGTGCTAAACTTGAATTTTCAATACTAGTCAATAAATTTTATTTTACTTGAAATTTGTGAAAACGTGACGGAAACGAAAACGAAAATGAACTTTTTGCCTGCTTTTTGTGTGAAAATGGTGGAATTCACGCAATTTTTTTTTTCATTTTCGTCACGTTTTCAGAAATTTCAAGTAAAACAAAATTAATTGACTAAAATTGAAAATTCAGGTTTAGCGTGTGCTCGTCTGAAAATTATAGCCCTCCATGTATCTCGAGTATGCTTTTGTAGCTTCTCAAACAGACCTCTTCTTTTGTATGAAAAATCGTGCAATATCCCTAGACCGCGTACCTTATTCGTATAGACAAGTTTTTCATATTATAACGGGTTCTTACCACGATTTTCGTTTTAAATGAGTATCAGATATTTGGGCGCTGTTGCAAGCACCATTATCGTATTGATCACGGATGAACAGCGCTGAAATATCGGATGCTGATTCAAAACAATAATCATGATTACAAACCGTTTTAATAATAAATAATAAATAAATAAATAAATAAATCTTGTGAAAATCTCATATAATTTTCACACTACATACCAAAAGTCCGGCTTGGTACCGAATGTATTTTTTTGTTTTTTAATCAATGTCTACTTTGTAATTTTGTTTTTTTTCTTCTTAATAATGGCAATCGGTCGTTTCTAGAACAACTAGTAATATTGTTGTCCAATAAAGGATTTACATACACACATAAAGGTATAAGTCCAATAACCACATTAGCAGCGCACTAGATGTTAAACAGGGCATGAAAAGTACGCCTATACTGTCACCAGATAGAGAAATTAGTTAGCGAAAATAAACAATGTGAATCAGCCCACGAAACTATTCCTCACAGAATGGAGATCGAAATATGAAAAAAAAGGTTCGTTTCTCCATACAACTGTTACTGTTAAGTTTTATGGGGAGAATCGACCTCTATAGCTTCGCTAGCTAATTTAAAGTCACGACACATACTATACATAACTTCATCAGCATATTATAGCGCATTTTGTATGGGAGATCAAAAATTTTTTTTCGTTTATATATACTTCGTTCCCGTGACAATTCGGGAAATTTATGTAACCTGTGTTACTTAGCGATTATGTAGCATTCTAGTCTAGTGGTGAAAGAATTTTTCAAATCTGACTCCTACAATCTTTTTATTTTAAACTTTAACTTTTGTATTGGTTCACTTAATAAAGTTTAAATCTATTCTGAAACCCACTTCTAAAATTCCTTATTTGAGTACTAGGACGTCATAAATTGAAGATGGTTTGGCCTTGCGCCAACGGAGAACGTATCTCACTACGATTTCACGCCTATCCCACTTCATGCATTCATAGCAAGTTAACAGTTATTGATGTACTCTGCCTCCCACCTTCCTTATCGTGTAGCTATGAAGTTCCACGTTGAATTGGGAGTGAAAGAAAAACTTAGAATGTACTAGATACCAACTCTTCCCAGGTATAAAGTAAAAGTCAGTAAGTGGGACGCGAGAATTTTTCTTTATGTGCGAAAGGCTGACAATTAATTTTCATTTAAACACCCTCAAAATTAATGTCAAATGTGGCATCAAGCGGTTCTTGAACCACTGATATTCTGCCTACCCCGATAGGGCTTATATGATTGAGCGTATTTATGTAATGAAAATCGTGGCACACTTGAGTTTTCAAACCACCAGTTGGCCACTTGACTTGGTTTAATGACTGTAATCAATCGACAACCGTAGGGACTGCCGGCTTAATTCGAACTGCCCTCTGAAGAACGGGAACACTCGCCATAAATTGCCTTTATGGTCAAGGTTCCCCAATAAGTTTACTTTTATCGGTGTATATTGCAAAACCAACTATTCTATGGTAGCCATCATGAGCCAGTTACACAATTTTCCATCTGATACAGACCCTAGTATTCCACTTACTGGCTTCTACAGTACCTATATTCTACATACCTGATAGTAGACATAGGTATTCTAAATCTCTCTATCACTACCAGTCTAGCATGGAAGTGTCCAAATCTAGTTAGATTAATTTTTTTTTGGATTTGTAAAGCCGTTAAAGTAAGTTGTTGCGGACAATTTACTAAATTTTGTACGTAAATCAAATTTCGCAACTGCAAAATAGCGTATAAAACATAGGACTGTAGTAGGTTAAAAGGAATATACCTATCTAAGGACAGTTTTAGATCGTAGGCTCGTTACTACAACAATGAGTAGAAAATCATTGTAAAAGTAAAATACGAATGAAAACAACAATAGAAAAGAACGCTATTATAAAAGTAAAATACGAAAGTTTTGCGAAGACCCTGACATTTCTGCAGGACAGCTTTCATTTCGATGCCAAGTTGCCAATTGCATTCAAGTCTAAAGTTTACCTTTAGTCCATGTTTTCCTTGATATCACGATTTATATTAATAACTCTTTTTTCATATTCGTATTTACGAAATACGTTACTCTGACGAATATTTCTCGTACTATTTATCAACAAAGAACACAGTGCTCAGAATCTTTTCGCTTGCCTCTTATTGGAAAAGCACGGACTCTAGCCAACATAAACAATAAACATGAATCAATTCATATCATAGTAGCTCAATCGAATAAAACCAAAAAAAAAATCTAATCGGATTTAATTCCTACAAAAGGTTTTATTATTTAATAGCTTCATTTGTTGCCAAATATGACTACCCTAGGTTTTCCCTTCCGGCGGAAGTATGCATAAGTGGTGGGGGGTAAAAATGTACCCCAAAAGATGTATTTTTGAGATTTTTCGGTTATATCCCGTAAAGGACTTACAATATCGAAAACAGTCGAAAGACCAGATTAATTTTTTTGGACGACCCGTTCTCATGCTTCAAAGTTGGATAAAGGGTCTAGTAGGCTAAGCGAACAAGAGTGGCCCCCCAACGACGGATTTGTTATTATTAAATTATAAACCTTTTTAAAACAATCAAACTTTTGTAGGAATTAAATCCGATTTCAATTATAAATGTAAAAGTGTGTTTACTCGTTGTCCTTCATTTCAGCCAAAACGGAACAACATATCGACGGATTTTTTTACTGAGTACATATAGTGAGAGGTCTTTTTTTCTATTCTAACGAAATCGCAGACAGAAAGCTAATAAAGTTTATATTGTTAATAGCTTTAACGATTATATTTTCAATGCCAAACATTGTAGAGATAATCATCACTTAATTTAGCACCTTCAATAACAGATGCATTTGTGACACCAAACAAAAGTCTTCTTTATTACTTTTAAATAAGTTTTATAGTTGTTTGATAGAGGCAACTGAGTCAAGGCAAGAGGAAGTCAGCCAGGATTGTACCTATATGGTTGTGTAATGTTAATGAGATTCTTTAGCGCGATGCCAATCTCCTGCGTAGTTCTGAAATCTTAGTACTTGGAAATGAGAAAAACACACTAATTTTAACGTTATCGGAGCTAATTGCTGTAAAGAAAGTTGTTCAGTTTCACAGTGATATACACTACACCCCTTAAGGTTTCGCTACTTAGTTAAAGTCACATGGAAGTCAGCCATTTTATCCATCCGAACATGTCATCCAGGATAAATATCCATCAGTTTCCTACTATCGGATGCGGCCAAATGAGTTAATTTCCATGACATCAGTCCATCACATCCGGTGGACTTCGATGTCATTGTTTGTAAAATCGAATGGAGAAGTTCATACACACAGGACGGTTTTTTACTCGCATTATTTTTCCTTCCTAATTTACTTTGACATAATGAATGCAGCATAAGTTATCCTTTCATAATGCAACTTTTGCATAATCGTTTTTGGCATAATGATTTTTACGCATAACGGTCTGTAGTTGGGTTAAGTTAGGTTATGCTAATAAAAACTATGTGAAAATAGTTATGCGTATAGTTGTTATGGTAAAATATCATTAGTCTAATTAAATTATCACAAAAGTTTGTAAAATCGTTCAAAGTTCTTATGCGACTAAATATACAGGGCTTTAGGTAAATAATCTCTTTCAACCTCTCGGGTGGTTAATCAGTCCATGAAACTGAACAACTTCCCCAAGGGGGGTCAAAATACGAAAAAAAAATATTGATCTCCCATACAAAATGCGCTATAAGCTGATGATAAAAAAATTTGAGTTCCCATATATACTTCATCATCATATAGCGCATTTTGTATGGGAGATCAAATTTTTTTTTTCGTATTTTGACCTATGTTCCTTGGGAAAGTTTTTCAGTTTCATGGACTGATTTAGCACCCGAGAGGTTGAAAGAGATTTACCTAAAGCCCTGTAGATCCCAAACAGGAATACAATCCTAGTGGTCTTTGGTCAAAGTAATCTTTCTTCAAGCATTGCACTGGCCTTGGTGCACCAGACTTTAGTTTCGAGTCAATTAGTGCAATTAGCTGTTAATCTTTTTTGTCCATTTTTTTCTGCCACGCTTCGCTTGACTAAGAAATTGGAGGTCGGCAAATGACTTCCTTAACTCGATTTGTCACACATTCATTTCCTCTTAATTAATAAACGCTACACACTCAAAGGCCCACACTAAGGTTTTCCCTTGTGTCGTGGGTCCCTTGGAAAACACATAAAGACAAACACAAACACCCATTACCCGAAAACAAACATTTGCTTTTAACAAAATGATCCCCGACTGGGGATCGAACCCAGGACCCGCCGATCAAGAGGCAGCGTCACTACCACTCGACAAAACCGGCCGTCAAATTATTGTTAAGAAAATAAATCCCTTTGTTTCTGTAATTGTATAACATGTTTCGAAACTCCCACGGAAATTCCCGTCACTAAGGCGCAAGAGAGAGATGTACTGAGAGGTGTGTGGGGTCATACTCGTAACAGATAGTAATGCACCCTGATCAACGGACGAGGCTCTGGCGTATACTGGGTAACCTGACGTGCTGCTGTCTGTACTGTGGGGGTTTTATATCTCCCGCGTTAACCGTCTACTCAGAATGTTCCTTTTGCTAAAGATTCTGTAATCAAAATCAATTCGCTTCCTTTACCGCGCAATTATTAACTTCAGCGAAGTTTTTTTTAAAATAAATTCTACACACTCAAAGGCTCACACTAAGGTTTTCCCTTGTGTCGTGGGTCCCTTACATAAAGACAAATACAAACACCCATGACCCGAGAATAAACATCTGCTTTTTACACAAACATTTGCCCCGGGCGGCAGGGAATCGAACCCAGGCCCAGGTCCCGTCGATCAAGAAGCAGCACTGCTACCACTCGACCAAACCAGCCGTCGAATAAAACAGTTGTCTCTAAATAAAACATTTATAAAAGTCTATTCCTCTTTTACCCTCTCACTATACTTCTCGCTATAGTACGGACAGCCGCAACTCAGGTTACCACACGCGTGTGATAAGAGCGGTTTTGCAATGAAAATGGAGTAACCTGATGTGCTGGCCTCTGTACCTTTTCTTTGTGATATTATTGAAGTGTCCGCGAAATCGCCAATTGCGACCTCGAGCGGACGCGGCGGTTTGCTAAATTTGAATTTATGCGTCCGGTGTGTGGCTATTCTCAAGCGACGTCATGCTGTTGCACTTATTCAAAATGTAAATTATAGAATGTTTTCTTTCGCGTAAAACCAACTCATAGCTTACTCTTAGGAGGCGTCCATTAATTACCTACGTGAAGTGAATTTTGCAATTTTCCTCTATGGTGAGATGTCGTGAGATTTGGCTCAACCCCTCCCATCCCTACCTTATCTCACGAGAGATTTATGTAAATGCGTATTTAAAAAATTAATAAAATATAATAAAAACGCGTGAACGCGTGAACACGCATTAAATGTACCTTAGCATTACCATTAAAAACGAATATAAAGTTAAAATAAATATAAATAAGCAAAACTAAAATTCGTAAGAGAATATTTATTCTAATTTAATCCACAGGAACTTATGTGTGGTGGTCTCAAAAGCGGGTACTGGAGAAAAGTGTTTAAATACGAGTATTCTCGCAATTTTGCACTGTTTCTTAGGGGAAAGGGGGGATCAACTGGAAATCATCTGAAGGGTTTCCGTGTTTCGGAGGACACGTTAGGTCGTCGGCCTCAACCAAGTCAGAAGCCATTTGGTGGTTTGAAAACTGACACCATGGCTAGTCAAATTCACCACTTATTTTATTTATTTATTTACTATAAGATGGTTTAACTCTTGACCTTAATCTTGACCAAGGTCATAGATGAGGTCGACGATGGAGAGAGTTAACCCAGAAAATGCCTATAAGGCACTGGTACTCAACGCACCGACGGAACACAGCAAGCTGTTCGGCGTCGGACTTCGGTAGGAGGGTGGTCGCGAAACAGACGGCCCTTTACAAAGTCTACCACACCGCATGAGACCATAGGACGCCACCTCAGATTCAGAACAAATTGAGGTGTCGTTGCCTGGGGTGGATTAATAGGAGGCAGATCTCATTTGTGTTTCATTGGTCGCCTCTTACGACACCCACGGAAAGAAATGGGGTAGTGTTATTCTTAACCGATCACCACACTTATACTTACACAATAAGGAAAGAAGGACCTTATATACCCTACCGAAATGCCAACAAATTCCAATTAAGTACCAAGTAAAGCGGAGAAGCGCAATTTACAATCGTTCGTAACAGACCGCGTGCGGTGCTATAAACAAGGGTGAGAATCCACCCCCGAGCCGGGGAGTACATAAATACATCGAGGTTATAGGCAATGCGAGTCGAGCATGAAGCCTATTGGTAACAGTGGCTCGAAAATATGTGGGACAACTGTGTTTGGAATTTCAGGATAACGGTTTTGGTATAAAGGAGCGCTTAAACGAGAAACAGGATAGGGATGTTGACAATTTTTTATTTATTGTTAATCTTAAAAAGGACCTGAATCCAAAACCCAAAACCGAAATAATTTTTGAAAACTATTGAGATATGAAAAAGTGATAAGCTATTAAATTTCAATAGAGGGGAAAACTGTCAAACAACGAAAGAGATGCACTTACAGGCATGTGACGTCACCGCCAATTGTTTGTGTTGGTGAAAACGAGATAGCTAGCTCTCCCCACAAAATGAAATAGCTAGTCCTTACGATAATATAAATTCCTATAACTTGTTCATTTATAAACCAATTTTAATGCTGTTTTCGGATATTAATATATTTCTAGCATTATTTTTTGTTTCACATACAATAATTCATAAAATCAAACACTGTCAACATCCCTATTAGGCGAGGGCTGAAAATCAGTGTAGCCGGCCCGCTAATCAGTATAGCGTAAATCGTTGCGCTTTTTTCTTCACTGCAGCAGATATATGCAAATATAAAACTATTGTAATAGAATAGCATAAGAAAGCTACTTTAAATTTTTGATTGCGTTTGTCACCTATAATTGGGTTACCATTAAGCCATATTTTTGTATGTTGGTGTTGGTGCTATTTTAAGTGAGAGTTGGTGTGAAACTTATTGGTGATTAAATAAATAAAATAAATATAAACTTTTTTAATGTGTGTGGTGTCTTGACGAAATAAACGTATTATATTTACTAGAATTTCAAAAGGATAGTGATAGGGAGAAGAGACTGAAGGAAGATGACGCACAAAACCGAAGTAAATGGCGTCGCATGATCGGGAAAAGGCGAAGCTAAAGAAGAGTGGTTAATGTCAGACTGCTTCCATCGTAGCGGGAAAATTCGTAATAAGCTGGATGAATTGGTGTGAAAACTTTGATGCTAAAAAAGTGTGAAATTTTCAGTATTTGATGCTGAACGTCGTATAAAAATGAACCCCTATTTCTTCTGGTCACGCTATAACTTGAGAACGACTCGACCGATTTGGATGATTCTTTTTTTGTTGTGTTCCTTATTGTCACGACCAGATTCATATTTTTTTAAATAAAAATCCACGGGAACGAAGTCGCGGGAGGCCAGCTAATATTTTATATTTATTAATGGCGTGAAATAAAATCTTTATTAGCGGTAAAAACAACCACGTGAAAGGTGAATAATAAAATTCATAAAGCTTAGAGAGGTGAATAACATCCATACATTACCAACGATAAATAATGTACAGTAAAGAAACGTAAATGGGATTTATGCATATTTAGCACTAACCTAATATTGTTTCATGACCAAGGAACAAAATAAAATGTATCTACCTAATTTAAACAAAGTTATCTCATTTAACTTTAAAATATATCCATACAAAATAATGTATTTAACTATTAAGTTTAGTTCCCAAAACGCATGAAACATTGTATAGACGCTGGGGAGAGTTCTTTGAAAAGACATGATTACAAAATTTAAGCTTAGAACATGTTTATTGGGTGTCCCAAGTAAATGTGACTGTGGTCCCCCACTTTGAGGGTAGGTAGTCGTCAAGAATCAAAATGTAATGTACAGAGGCCAGCGCATCAGATTACTCCATTTTCTTTGCAAAACCGCTCTTTTCACAACAGAGCACAGAGTGCACGCGTGAGGTAACCTGAGTTGCGGCCGTCCGTACCGCATAAGCTATGTTAATCGGCCGTCCGTACCGCATAAGCTATGTTAATCGGGCGTCCATAAATTACGTGAGGCGTTTTGAGGGGGGGGGGAGGGGGTCGGAACGGATCTCACTCAATCTCACGTGGGGGAGAGGGGGGGTCTCTACAAATATCACGTAATATTTTCTCCCAAAAGAAATAGTGTTCAATTGTGGGAAAGCTAAGTTAAACCAACTAAACCATGTTGTTCCAGTGAGTTCCCGTGGACTGAATTAGAACAATCTTTTTTTTTCAAATTTAAGTTGGTAAATTATAGCTATTTTTCATTGTTCGATTATTAAAAGTTTAAAAATAATTAGGCAAATTATGTAAGTTTTCTAAATAAATTACCAATTAACGTATTTACACTAAAACTAAGCATTTTCATAAAACTCACGTGAGATAAAAGGGGAGAGGGGGTGTCGAGCCAAATCTCACGACATCTCACCAAAGGGGGTGGGGGGGGGGGGGTCGAAAAATGGCCAAAAACACCTCACGTAATTAATGGACGCCCCCTTATTGACTGCCCTCAAAGCGATCCCTTTTACTAGACACAGTCACAAAAGAAGATGAAGTCGAGATATGTGGTACGAAATTGTTTCATAACCAACTGTATTCTACTTGTACGATATATTAAACAAAACACAAGCCTGCGGGACATAGATAAGGGCTGTAGCGGCTATATGTATTCATAAGACTTTGTTTATTGTTTCAGAGAAAGAATGAAAGATGCTATTGATATATCCATATATTTTATACAAGCTTTCCACCCGCGACTCCGTCCGCGTGGACTACAGGTAATATCGTGCCTATTTTCTATTCTATTCAGAGTTACTTTCGCATTTATAATATTATAGTAAGGATAGTTGTATATAATAGGGGTTTAAATATGAAATAGCAGATTTTTTTATTTTATTATAAGATGGGTTAACTCTTGACCTCAATCTTGACCATAAGGTCAAAGATGAGGTCGACGATGGAGCGAGTTAACCCAGAAAATGAGGCACTGGTACTCCCACGCACCGACGGAACACAGCAAGCTGTTTGGCGTCGGACTTCGGTAGGAGGGTGGTCGCGAACCAGACGGCCCTTTACAGAGCCTACCACACCGCATGAGACCATAGGACGACACCTCAGATTCAGAAAAAAATGAAGTGCCGTTGCCTAGGATGGATTACTAGGAGGTAGGTCTCTTTTGTGTTTCCTTAGTCGCCTCTTACGACACCCACGGAAAGAGATGGGGTGGTGTTATTCTCAACCGATCACCACACGGTTATCTTCTCAGCAAAATCTTTGCTTATAATTCATCTACACACCTATATACACTCACGTCTATTATACTTTACGGGGTAGGCAGAACGTCAAGTGGTTCTGGAACCACTAGACGCCAGATTTCTGGGGTTTATTAGATGAAATATGAGTTTAAGTTGTCAGCATTTCCTCCACAGTACAAAAAAACCTTTGCTTCCCACTACTGGTTTCTCTGTATGCCTGAGAAAAGTTGGCAGCTGACACATTCTAGTTTTTCTTTTACTCCCGCTGAAATATTTTGAAATTGTGGTAGTGGAAATATTATTCAAAATTTATTCTTTTATTTCAACAAATTATTCAAACTACCACAAACAGACACACGGATATACACGTCAAATTTATAATACCACTCTTTTTTTGTCGGAGATTAAAAATAACAGCACTGTTAGTTATTGTTTGATCCGTGACACTTTTTTGTTGTACGGACGGCCGCAACTCATGTTACCATATGCGTGCACTCTGTGCTGTTGTGAAAAGAGAGGTTTTGCAATGAAAATGAAGTAACCTGATGCACTGGCCTCTGTACAATCAAGGATTTCCATACAACTAAAATACAAGGAAAATCTCAAAGTAATTTATAAAAACCTCAACCGACAGACATTACATGACCCCATGACCCGCAATTCCAAGAACACCTTACGCGCTAATTTACCGTAATCGCCTAGGATGCCTAAATGTAGACCGTAAGACCTGGATTACCTAAATAACTGGTTTGTGGGCTTGGGCTGAGGTAAACCACACTTTGAGGAATGTAACGTAAAAAGTTTCAAGTGTGAACTTGATCCTAAAGTGTTTGTTGTTATATGGGGTGAATTGCAGTGATAGCCCAGTTGGTAATGAGCCAGACTTGTAAACCGAAGGTCGTGGGTTCAAATCCTGGTGCGGGCCTGTACCACTAAATCCGTCTTTTCGGAAACGAGCGGTCCACCAACCCGCATTGGGCCAGCGGTGGTGGACTATGGCCTAAATCCCCTTCGTGTTTCGAAGGGACGCCCGTGCCCCTCGGTGGGGACGTATATGGACTGGTAAAAAAAAGAGGGTGATTCTCATCATGATTTAATACTACAACGAGTCTAAATTCGCCTACAACGGGTCTAAATTCTACACTACTATTATAAAGAGGAAAGATTTGTATAAAATAATAATAATAATAATAAATAAACTTAAAAACTACTGGACCGATTTCAATAATTCTTTCACCATTAGGATGCTACATTATCCCTCAGTAACATAGGCTACATGATTTTCTTCCCACGGGAACGAAGTCCCGAGCGGATTGCTAGTATATTATGTTTTTACCTTTGTTTGTATGTTGTACACTCTAACCATGAAACTGAACAACTTTCCATAAAAAGCACATGAAAAATACCTACTCAACTCAAAGTTAATAAGTTCCTTGGGGAAAGTTTTTCAGTTTAGTTAATAACGATTATTTATCAAGGTTTGCTTTCAGTGTACGTAGCTTAACCTCACTGATCGGCTGAGATCAGCGAGATCGGGAGTTTCTTTCCTATTCTTCTCTGAGGAAGACTGCACCTTTGCGAATAGGCGCAAAGTTAAAAATGCTAATGCAATTCACTACTTTGACTTATTTTAAGTAACATTCTGAATGTTCTAAATAAAGCTCTTTTAGACTAGGCTGCCGTGTCGTGCCGTGTGAGTCCCCGGCAGAGTAGAATAGGACCACCCTCTTTCTTACCGAGGTGTCGTACAAGGCGACTAAGGTAAATATGCAAGCAAGTTCATCTGCACACAGAGAAGGAAAACTCTGCAATTATATCAAAACCCTCGCCAACCCGTCCGCCAAGCGTGGTGAGTATGGCATTTACCCCTCATGTTATTGAGGGAGGCCCGTGCCCCAGCAGTGGGGACGTATATGGGCTGATGAAGAAGACTAGGCTACGAGCGCTTTGCAGACAGTTCTAATAAACAATTTGTAAACATTATTTGTTTTAGTAAATAGCACGTGGACGGACTACAATCTAAAATAAAATATTCGCGTGATGACGTCAGCTGAACCTGAACAGTCGGCGGCACAGCATCGCAAGGTCGAACTGACCACGTGACCGGCGCGTACCTGTTTTACGTCATCTTCTTTTGTTTTCCTGTCGGGCCGGAGATACCGATACAGGTCGTGTTTATTGTATTACAAATGGTAACTTGAACAACAATCCACGTTAAAAACGTAAGAATAAACTTACTGCAATACCAGTAATGCCTTTTACCAGAAAACCACAAAACAAAAAGTCATCTAAATATTATACACTATATTTTTATAATTTTGTTGTTTTTTTTAAAAAATCGCGGAATCAATTGCAGTAAAATTTATATGGGACCACTTCTGGAGTCTACTGTTTCGAAAAAAAAAACAACTTATCTACAACTTACACAAGCATTGGTAAAGTATTAAGTGGACTTAGGTACGTAATTAATTCAATTCTTGATAAGATGAAATCATTTTCATGATTTAGCCATTTTAAAGAGAATTAAAATGGAAAATGGCGAAATCTCCAATATCAAGTAAAGAATTTACACAAGGGTAGATATTTTCCCAAATTCCCACGGGAACGAAGACCCGAACGTAAAGCTAGTTAGTAACTTAACGTTACAAAATTAATTTAATCTTTCATTATTATTACTTGTTATACCACAATTCATTGAAAAACCATTCTTATCGCAACAGCACAGATTGCACGCATGAGTAACTTGATGTGCGACCCTCTGTACAGTCAAGAGCAGGTCACGCTTTACACTACGCTTAAGCTGAGCTCTGATTTATTCTGCTCGCCATACAATGCAGGGCCGGTCCAAAGTCCAATGTGTCAAGCTTGACGTGCTCTTGAGTGTACAATAAAGAGTACATACATACATACATTGCTACTGTAATCCTTACTTATCATTGGCTTTCGCGAGGAAATGTGTGTTTTTTTTACAATTGTAACAAAACATAAACCTGATGATTATGTCCGAAACCCGTCGTATTTTTTACTAAATGTTATCAAATAAAAGTGGAACTAGTAGAATGAATAATTTATTCAATACTAAAACCTAAAACATGTTACCAGTGGTCAAATAAGCAGACAAAAAAAAAAGAAAAACGCCTTTTATTCCTAACTGATTATGTAATCAATTATACTCTTTAAAGGTAAAATTGCTGGTAATTAAACACATCAGAGAATTTACCACAAAACTTCTGAAATTCTCAACACACAAAATCTGAGACAGACCTTTTTGGGAATCCATTTCCAGAGTTAATCTGCAAATGACAAGATGACAGCTAAACTTACTGAAGCCTCTCTTTAGAAGTGGAATTTCGGGAAGGGACGGTAAGGACAGGTAAGTAAACACGACAACACGTCATACTATACAAGTACAGACAGCACGTCAGGTTACTAATTTGTACTGCTAAAACCGGCGTTATTGTAAACGGCATAAGGGTGACATCAAGGTTAATATTTATAGTCTGATGTGCTTTCATGTTTATATCTATTTGAAGAATTTCGAATTGAAATTATTTTTATTAGAATTTTATTTTGACGATCACATTATACTATGACATTGCTTCAGAGTTCAGACATAATATTGTAAATGGAATTGATAATGTGAAGTAGGTAAATTAATCTAATCTATGAATTTAAAATGTTTACTTCCTTACTAATCCTTAGTATATCCTTACTATCCTTTCTATGCGAAAGTAACTCTGTCTGTATGTCTGTCCGTCTTTCACGCCTAAACTACTAAACCGATTTTGATGTCATTCGGTACAGAGATAGATTACAGCCTGGGAAAAGTCATAGGCTACATTTATCCCACAGTTAGACACGATTAAAATTGTAGTCCACGCAGGCGGAGCCGCGGGCGCAAAACTAGTAAGTAGTACTTCAATTATCTGGTACCCAAAGTAAAAACCTTGCTTAGTTTGGGGTTATTTAGTTTAGATGGCATTAAAGTACTGACGTTCAAAGTTTCTTACTGAGACACAAATAAATTGTAACACTGAATTTAATATATAATCAGAAGTTTACCTTCCTTACAGAGAAAATGTCCACCTTTGTCAAGCCACCAAGACATGGGTCGTGTCACAGAATCCGATAAGCAGTAAATAAAAAATAATCAACCGAACTCCTCGTGGCCAACCTTATTTTCTAATTTTGGAACGTTCTCTCTGTTTTGATTTCAAATACATACTCACATCTTAATTATTATTAAATGTCACTGTTGTTTTAATTTATTTTTTGCTTACATTTTATTTTATGAATTTATCTACTACGGGGACTATAATGATAAAATTATATTTTCCGAATCTCTCCGAATGCACAAATGCACCATGTCTCAATAAAACATGTCCCTATGATGTAAATAGTTCAAAATCTGGTGATTATGTAAATAGCTCAAAGGCTGCGCCGATTGAATTTTTGTTTTCTACATCTAATAAGGGAGGCTCGTGCCTCTGGGTAGTTACATCATGTGTAATAGCGTGTTGTGCAGTAAACCAACTTAAAACAGTGTAGTGATAAAATAATTCAAGTGCATGCGCTCCGTTTGGTTCCGACAAAGATCCCGCGGCAGTGCTTCTCGCTGCCTTATTCTCCGTAAACAAAACACACTCGGTTTACGGAGAATGAGAGAAGCGTATTCAGATACATTGAAGACATGGCTGTATGGACATAGACTCGTTAGCCCTTCACAAAGGAATGAATTTAACAAAAAATAATGAGCATGACGTCACACAACTTGCCCAAGAATGTTTGCCTGTGGCAGTTTGTAAGCTGATTAAAACGAAGTTACCTTGCCTCTAAGGTCCGTATCACAGAACGCGACTCAGACTCTGATCTATACTTAAGTAGCAGTCGTCTTTGTCATTTTGATCAAGACTTGAGTCTCCTTCTGTAATACGCGCTTCAGAGACAATTACAACTTCCAATAAAAAAGGAAATCTGCTTCAAAACGCGATGTCGTTTGGAGTCCATTGATAAAACTTCGTAACATTTGAACTTTTTGCGATTTACGACTGGCGTAAGTTTCGGTGTTCAGTGGAAAATTATGAAGATTACCGTTTTACGGACTTTGAATATTTATGCTCCAGTAAGCTACATTTGCAATCAAACTGATTTTTTTATTTGGTCTTGTTGTGGCGATATCACTGTTTGTTACGTATCTAAAATGTTAAAGTAAAAAAAAACTTTTAGAACAGAAATTGGGCGTCTTAAAGAGGTTTCCATTGTTGGTCGGAATCGTTCGAACTGATCATCATCATCTATTTTTTATAAGACTTCAAAAAAAGGAGGAGGTTCACATTTCAACTTCAGGTTTTTTTTTATGTTACGCGATTACTCCGCCAATTAGAAATTGATTTTCAAAAAGCGGAATCAAATGAGTGCAAAGAGATAAATGTCCACAGCCTAGTTGTTCAACTAGTCCATCCCGAATGCGGCGTTTCAACGAAGTTGTGCTTTGTTCAGCTGCTCTTCAACTCTCAACGCTTAGCTTATCCGGTACAGAACTAAAGCGGCTTTCAACTGACTGTCTATTCTAGTCTGAGTATAGGTATGTGTCTGTTAGCTTTCCGTTGTTTATTTTTTTACTTCGCCCCTAAAAAAAGGAGACGTTGGTCACTCAGTGGAAAACAAATATCTAGTAGTGTCTTTAAATTATGTAGCGAAATATTAGGGTGTGATTATCCTTATGAAACTGAACAACTTTCCCCAAGGAACCCATATGAAATTCTCAAAAAAATTGTCGACTTCCTTACAAAGGCAAATCAGTTTCTTCTTATCGTGTAGATTATTTTCGTGTGTGGCGAACATGGCTGGTGTCAGAGTTTTCAAACCGCACAACGGCCTCTGACTTGGTTTTAACGACTGTAGTCAATCAACAATAGCCGGGACATACAGCTTAACGTGCCCTCGGAAGTACGGAAACGCTTGCGGTAAATTGCCACTTTGGTCACCATTGGTTTGGTTCTCGTAGTTTTTCTCAGACGGTACATTATCGACTCTCTTTACTATACTATGAGGCTATAAGGAAACTGGCCAGCAGCCATTACATTTTGCTTGAAAAATGTCCTGACAATTTTAAAGTCCAATCACATTTGAGATTTACGTCATGCGCTCCTTTTCTAAGTATTATTTCCGAGTTATGGCAAAACAGACTTTATGTCTACTACATAAGTCTTTGTGTATGTCTATTTGTTTATGCACATCCAATAATGTATGTATCTACATCCTAGATTTAGTCTAGATATTTAAGACCAAGATGTAAAAATAAAGGTTCCCATTAAAAATTAATGTATAGTGTTGGCTACAAATATTGTGTCTTTAAATACGTTAATTTAAATAGATACGTTAGTTTTTTTTGAGAACCTGGTATTTTTTAAATTTTGTTTTTATTGTAAGATGGGTTAGGTTATGAGGTCGACGATGGAGCGAGTTAACCCAGAAAATGCCTATAAAGGCACTGGTACTCCCACGCACCGACGGAACACAGCAAGCTGTTTGGCGTCGGACTTCGGTAGGAGGGTGGTCGCGAACCAGACGGCCTTTTACAGAGCCTACCACACCGAATGAGACCATAGGACGACACCTCAGATTCAGAAAAAAAAGAAGTGTCGTTGCCTGGGATGGATTACTAGGAGACAGGTCTCATTTGTGTTTCCTTAGTCGCCTCTTACGACACCCATGGAAATAGATGGGGTGGTGTTATTCTCAACCAATCACCACACGGTTTAAATTTTACTATGTATTTGAATTAACTAAAAATTTGTTAATTATTATAAGTTGACTGTTGCATTTGATTTAATGTAACCATTTAATTTTGACAAATACATTCTTCTTAATATCATATACCATCTCTGATTACATCAAATCTAACTTTAAAAATCTATGGTTTTAGCTTACGTAATTAAATGACGCTCCCTAACTCAAATCGCATCTAAAACTAAAATTAAATCCAAAGCGAGAAGAGAACTGATGCGTACAATTACATCAGGTCCGTAGATTGGGTACCTATTGAATAACTTACACTTTACCTTTGCCGAGGAGGGTTTCGTTGTTTTGGGTACAAAAGTCTCCCGTTTCTAATTAAGTTTGTAACTGTTCGTTTATCCGAGTTAGTTTTAGTTAATACTAGCTTTAAGCCCGGGACTTCGTTCCTGTGGGAATTCGGGAAATTATGGAGCTTATGTTACACAGGGATAATATAGCATTCTAATGGTGAATCAATTTATGAAATAGGTCCAGTAGTTTCTGAGTTTATTGGTAACAATTGTTACCATACTTAAGGCTATAATTTAAATTGTATATTTAAATATTAGTGTAGATTATAATGTAGATAAGTGTAGATAAGACATTGGTGAAATAGTGAAGTACTATACATAATATAAAGAGGAAAGATTTGATTGTTTGTTTGTTTGCATTGAATAGGCTCCGAAACTATTGGACCGATTTGAAAAATTCTTTCACCATTGGAAAGCTGCATTATCCCCGATGGACATAGGCTTTATAATTTTCCCGAATTCCCATGGGAACGAAGTCCCGGGCGGAATGGTAGTTCGGTTATATTACGGATTAGTTAACCCTAAATTGCTTGAAATAAATTGTTTCCTAATTGGAGGGTTTTTCTGCTTAAACGAAAATTATTCACATATGAACTATTAACCAACACTCGTTATACCTTTACACAAGCATTCCAGTCGGGACTTCGTTCCCGTGGGAATTCGGGAAAATAATGTAGCCTATGTCCATCGGGGATAATGTAAGCTTTCTAATGGTGAAAGAATTTTTCAAATCGGTCCAGTAGTTACTAGTTTCGGAGCCTATTCAATGCAAACAAACAAACAATCAAATCTTTCCTCTTTATAATATTAGTATAGATAAGGTATTTATTAATTGCAACATCTGGAAATTACTATTATTAAAAATTACTTAATGAACCAACCCATCAATTGTTTTGCTTAACCTGTAAAAACGTAACCCAAACAAAAACGAAACTCCTTTCCGCAAACACTACTTCAACATAAACACTACATATACTTAGTCGTTTAATACATAAACATTTTTGTCAAGACCAAGCTATTTCCAACCTAATTCTAAGGGAGCTAACAATTATTTTAAATGAGCTTGTGGTTATCGAAGTGTCAATACGGAAACTTCCTTCAGTACAAAACACCGTTTACATGCAGACAACATGTCCATTTAATTCAGTTCTTGTCATAGATTAACTTTAGGATAGATGCGACAAGTCTGTCAAACGAATTCTATTTTAATTAAACAATACAAACTCCAACACAAAACTAGGTACAGTTATACTTAATACTAAAACAGTTGTCGGGGTACATTTTTCTTACCGCCGCGCCAGTTTTAATTAAATAAATAAATAATAATAAAATTCCTATTTTAATTAGGTAATATATGATGATCAGATCAGCTCTTTGGTGTGTTGTATTATTACTGAATAAAAGTAATTACAGATAGTAGCACGTCAAGGTCAACA
This sequence comes from Aproaerema taeniolella, assembly GCA_949987775.1. Lineage (NCBI taxonomy): Eukaryota > Metazoa > Arthropoda > Insecta > Lepidoptera > Gelechiidae > Aproaerema > Aproaerema taeniolella. The sequence goes on from OX465265.1 coordinate 4,948,074, forward strand.
TGTACAGCCTGATGTGTTGCTGTGTGTACTTTAACCTTAAATTATGTAAATAACATTAAAACTATTATTAGACAGATAAAATTGTTATTTTAATGTTACAATTTCTGTAGTGTGCTTTTAAATTAAACGATATTTCCTTGAAATGTCTTTATTTCTGTTATTATTTCCAAACATTTTGATAGCTCTAAGAAATTACCAAATATTCACAAGGCTGGAAAATTGTATGATTGCTTCATTTACGCTATCATTAGCTTGAATGTTAAAACTTTTAAAAATTGCTACCGAAAGGACGTTTTGAGTTCTTACCACCAAAAGAAAAACCGCTAAACAAATTCTAGTTCCGTGTTTCATTTTTCCATATTTTTTGTTGTGCGAACAAAATCGTATCATGTGACGTTTCTTTACGTAGATTTGATTGAATAATCTATGTCAATTTGTTTTAATTGCGTCCTACATGCAAGCTAGTGGTGCGTAGGATGAATTAAAATTCTACTAGACCGTAATTGATCTTTATTTACATCTACAGAACCATATCTTATCTGCGTGATTCGAATTCGTATTTTTTTTAAATATTGCACACAGTCAAAAAAACACACTTTACTGTAAAAAACACAATAAGAAAATAAGAGCACTGTACCAAATGTTATCATATTATTTAAGTTCTTTTCTTTTTAAATTAATTTTCCACGGTTAACGGTTAAGAATATTATAACCCGATATAATTTGCAATTTCAAGCAAAATCACCTTCCATAGGTTAGTAAGCGGCTATGTATTTATAGGCAGGTTTCCAGAGCACGTTTCGGGGGCATACGTGTCCGTTACAATATTAAAACTGGACGTATTTGAAACCTTTTCCATGTACAAGCCGTATCATTGACCGCTTTATACGGTATACCTATTTTAGAGCTAAAAATAGTAGGATATATTTAGAGTAAAGGTATATTTTATAGCGCTTGTGGTTGTGGTCCAATGACGTGTAATATTCGAAATTGATCATTGTATCTACGCAAATCAACCTAACTCAGGAACGCATACAGTCGTAAACTCTATGCGGTTTTGCAATGATATATTTTCATAGGCCCGTCACAGGGTCATGCACCTCAATAAAAGACCATAGTAAGTTTTAAGCCGTGTGGTGATCGGTTGATAATAACACCACCCCATTTCATTCCGTGGGTGTCTAAGGAAACGCAAATGAGACCTGCCTCCTATTAATCCACCCCAAGCAACGACACCTCAATTTTTTCTTAATCTGAGGTGGCGTCCTATGGTCTCATGCGGTGTGGTAGGCTTTGTGAAGGGCAGTCTGGTTCTCCTACCGAAGTCCGACGCCAAACAGCTTGCTGTTTCGTCGGTGCGTAGGAGTACCAGTGCCTTATAGGCATTTTCTGGGTTGACTCGCTCCATCGTCGACCTCATCTATGACCTTAGTCAAGATTATGGTCAAGAGTTAACCCATCTTATAATAAAAAAAAGTGGTCGTTTTTTTAACAAGCGTCACCGTGTTTTGGAGGAAACGTTTTTATAACTTAAATCCAGGGCAATATATTGGCTGACTTTAAATTAATTAGCCAAAATTAAGGATACCAATCAGCCTACGAAACTGAACAACTTTCTACAACGAACAAAGATCGAACAAAAAAACAGCTGAACCCTTTTAGCGCCAAAAGTTTTCGTCAAAAACGCCCACCACACGCCACGACATCAAAAAAATTTTTTTTTAATGTCGTGGCGTATGGCGAACTTTTGGTGAACGATATTACAGTAAAAAAAAAAAAATTGTCTGATATATCAGATTTTGGCGGCTAGGGCAAGAAACTTAAACGTCTGATATATCAGACTTTGGCGGTGAAAAGGTTAAGCTGATTGCCTTAGTATGAGAAGCGAGGCGTTTCTGTTGTAGTATCAAAATGACGTTCATTTTGTTTTTTGATGCGAGCGGGACTTGAACCCGCGACCATGACGTACCGTGCCAACGCATTCAAGTCCCGCTCGCATCGATTTTTTCTTAACTAACTAAACACATACAGGTGTCGGCTGTTGATATTAAATAAAATAAATATATATATTATGCTGTTGGGTTACCTTTGTCTGAAAAAATAAACCTTCAGACTGCGTTTGAGACGATTGACTGTAGTCAGGGGTTATTTGATGGTTTGAAAACTCGCCAGGGTTATTCAAGATCGCCAAGTCCTTGATAATACGTAGCCGATAAGGATTGTTATAAGTATAACCTAAATACTTATACTTATATCAACTATTGTCTAACTAGAATACGTGATGAGGTTTCAATAGGGAGCCGCGGATAAGGCGGGGGAACTATGGCGTGACTGTTAATGTTCAATCTAAATGCCGTTCTTTCAGTTGTAGAACCATTCGTTTAAGTTAAAGCTTCTTTAAATGTAATTATGTCCTTGTTTGCGTCAATAAAAAGGAAAGTGACAGTTTGATATTTATTAAAACGTTTTTTTTTTTAATTCTACATATACAGGGCTTTAGGTATCTCTCTTTCAACCTCTCGGGTGGTTAATCAGTCCATGAAACTGAACAACTTTCCCAAGGAACATAGGTCAAAATAAGAAAAAACAATTTCAAGTTCCCATACAAACTTCATCAGCATTTTGCGCTTTTTGTATGAGATATTTTTTTTAAATGTATTTTGACCTATGTTCCTTGGGAAAGTTGTTCAGTTTCATGGACTGATTGAGGTTGAAAGAGAGATACCTAAAGCCCTGTATAATTGCAGGTTTTGAATCATTGACTCCCTAAGCCAATTTGAAGCCCAGCCTAAACCCTTGGACCTGGAAAGCTGCAATTTGGCCAAATTTCCTTTTTAGGTTGCATGGATGAAATTGCTTTCGAAACATAAGGCCGCCTTGTTGTACACTTTTATGTCTTGTGTTGTGTGTATCCTTGTAAATTGTATCTTATAACTTATTGTAACGTAGGCAAGGAATAAAGAAAGATATTTTCGAAGTTCCTAAGGGAACGAAGTCCTTAGCATTTCTGATCATCAAGAAAATAAGTAAACAGAACAGTGCAAACACTGCAAGGATTTTATTGTGATAAAGATGGAGGCATGCGTTTTAATGTCGCGTTTCTATGTATTATTCATGGCTTAGACCATGGCCAGTGAATATATAATTATTCTTTTAGTGACGTCGTAAGATTGTCTTTAAATCAAAAGTACTTTTGTGTTAATTTGTTTCTTCAACTTACATTACCTTGTTCAACCGGTTCGACCATTAAATATTTATTTTTGCAAAAACTCCAAAAGCGATTGTATTCTTTATATTAAAACTTAAATCTTGTTTAGAAATACAAATCGCATTATATATTACCAGGTATAATAATTTATATTACCCAATTCTAAATACAAACCAATCAAACAATCCGTGTGACATTCAAAGTATACCCTCAATGATTGAAATCTCTTTTCAAAGATAATCCTGAGGCAAACACTGCACTTTTTAAAAATTTCGAATCACAGAACACACTGGCCACTCACACTATGATCACTATCAGTATCTAAATAGAACGAAAATTGTTGTTTTTTTTAAATGGCACTGGAAGATTCGGACGTAGGAACGTGCAACGCGCCCGCGCGGCAAAGTCCAACTGCCGAGTCTGAATAGTATAGATTCAAACCAGCTAGTAAAGGACCACGCCTGTTTTGACGCGGCCGCACATACAATGGTCGAATTTATAAAGTGTTATAGATAAATCGCCCCTTGTGTATGTAAACAAATGTAAGATTACGATGTATACTAATCGTCGACCATGTTGCAATGCGTTGGGCTTGGGCAGCAAGTTACGTAAATATTTGATGGTTTGTTGAATGAAAGATAGTTAAATACCAACCGAGTTTCTTATGTTTTGGTATCTACAGTCAGGTGCTAATAAGTTAACTCTATGAAATAAGCATTAAGTTATTTCACAAAATGTTTCGATATCCTTTGTGTTGTTTGTATGTTTTCTCATTCTATTTTTGTATTTTAATTTTAATTTGATTTATAATTTAAGTTTGGATTTTATTTGATTTAATTTAATTTTAATTTAATTTAATGTTATTTTCAAAACTTATGGATGATACAATCTGAAATGAATGAGTTATTATTATTATTTGTATACTTATAAAAAAATTCCAAATTAAAAATTACGCGTAATCACAACTTTAAAAAAAATCACGTTTCTCCATTAGATAAGGGAGGATATTGACAGATGACGAAAACACATCGGACAGGACTTAGGGAAGACAGACGGAATTATTTTGGGTATTTTGCTTTGTTTTGTAAAATATACGTATTATCAAGAAAATCGACGTCCATCCTTTGTTAAGACGCACCGGTACAGACAGCAGCACATAAGCTACATATTTGCACCCAAAAGCCTGCGTTACTGTGAACGTAATTAGGCAACGAGGTCGAGGTTAAAATGTAAGTTTAATGTGCTTTCAAGAACATTAAAATATACACTAAATACATATTATGAAGAGGAAAGATTTGTATTTTTTTAACGAATAAACTCAAAAACTACTGGACTGATTTCAAAAATTGTTTTACCATTAGAATGCTACATTATCATAATAATAGGCTACTGAATTCCAACGGGGACCTAGTAGTTAATTCACTGATATTAACTTTAACGTAACATAAACTTCGAGGGCAAAAATTGACTTAAAGGGAATTAGAGTTCATAAATATAATTTGTGACGTCACTATTTCATCGATTCCGAGATAATAAAACAGTGAACTATTTCATTTGATGCAAAGCATTTTTTTTTTAATTTCCATAGTTGCCATATATGATCGACACTATTAAGTTTAAAGTTCTCGTGGCTGTACAAACCGTAAGGTCTCTTTAAAGTTCGAGTGAATAGGCATTTTCTGAGTGAGCTTGCTACATCCTCGACCATATCTTCGCCCTTGTGCTGGATTGTGGTCAAAAACAATCCCATTATAAAATTTTAAAAACGTAATTTTTTTTTTCAAATTAGCTTAATAAACTATTGATGTGTGATGTAGTGTTTGTGTTCCTGTCTCGGTCACACGGGTTGTGGGTAGGTCAGTCACGTGAGAGCCACCGGCGAGAGCGGACGGACTATAACCTGACGACTGGTGTGAGAACGAGCCAGATACGATACCCTAAGGTTAAGGAGTACTTTACAAGTGGCGACGAGGCAAAAGGTCAGTGAAAAAGTTATTTAGGAAAAATAAAAGTAATTCAGAAAAAAAGGAGGGTTGGATGTGTTGTGGTTGTTACGATTACGATTGATATTTACTGAATTGCTGATCTGTGATATTAAAGTTTAAAGTCATAACTCGTAATATCGTTAGGTACTAAAGTACATACTTTTATATAAATTGCATAGGTACCTGTTGGAATAAATGAATGAAAATAACGGGTATGGCGGTAACTTGGATGTTCTTTTGTATTATACATATTATACGTTACCTACGTACGATTATAATAACTTTTGCAATAACTTTTGCACCATAATAATCAAAACGAACCTACATGGGTTAGCATGTACAATTTATATAAATGTGAGTATAAAATTGATGTTGTATAAGTATAACATGGATAACTATTATCTATTGTAAAGCAAAAGCTAATCAGCGGCGGCCAGCGCTTGCGCAGCGAGACAGCGCTTTGTTATTGTTTGCTATTTTTAATAACTAATGTTCGCCGCCGTTGGAATGTCAGAACTCGGGTTGTATACAAGGAAGATAATAGGTACCTAACAATTGATCGTGGATCGAGCAAAATCGCCGTCACGATCTCACAATGATTCACGCCTTGACACTATGCAATTTAAAAGTCCCCTTGTTTCCTACCACAAAATTTCTTAAAGATATTAGGTACTTATCTTTCTACTTACTTATTACCTCTAAGAAAAAAAAAAAAAAATTGGTAAAAACATTATAAGTACCTTCATAGATTATTAAAATAGGTACTTAGTTATTAGTTCCCTGTACAGGTAATACTTAATAATATCATAGAATCCTTGGTACAGAGATCTCGCTCCGAATAGCAACTCTGATAGCAAAACAATAAGTAGGCCTGCTAATAATTTAACTGAGAATATAAATCACTAGGGATTTATTGTATGTTACCTACTTATCGAGGTGATAGGTAGGTAAGATAAATGGTGAACCGAAATATTTTCACAGTAGCGTGCAGTATGTGGAGTATGTGTGTGTGTATATTAAGGCAGTACGAGCCTACATGAAATTGTGAATCGTGCGTGTTTATGGGTCAGGCAGTATGGGCCTACATGAAATTGTGAACCATACGTAAAATGTGTTGTCTGGCAGTATGGGCCTACATGAAATTGTGAACCATGCGTAAATGTGTCTGGCAGTATGGGCCTACATGAAATTGTGAACCATACGTAAAATGTGTTGTCTGGCAGTATGGGCCTACATGAAATTGTGAACCATGCGTAAAATGTGTGTGTCTGGCAGTATGGGCCTACATGAAATTGTGAACCATACGGAAAATATGTGTGTCTGGCAGTATGGGCCTACATGAAATTGTGAACCATACGTAAAATGTGTTGTCTGGCAGTATGGGCGTACATGAAATTGTGAACCATGCGTAGAAAATGTGTGTCTGGCACTGGCAATACGGGCCTACATTAAATTGTAAATTATGTGTAAAAGTGGGTCTGTAAGTAAGAGCCTGTATTCAATTGTGTTCTAGATGGATGTGCTGAAAAGTAAAAAGGAACATCTTTATAACTTTGTGAAAGGGTGTCTGATTGCATACATCTTAGTCACCGGAATCACACGCTATGATTGGGTTCGTTGGTTACAGGTCGCCCCAAATTGTCTCCACAATATGGCAAATACACTTCCATCACCCGAAAAGCTTGATCTCGAGGGGGATAATGCTACTATAGCACTGCGCTGGGAAAGGTGGAAAAGATCTTTAGAGATTTATTTAGAAGCGACCGAGATTGTTTGTCCGGTGAAAAAGAGAGCAACCTTACTTCTTCTGGGTGGGTCTGCCCTTCAGGAAATTACTTATAATTTACCAGGAGCATACATTGAAGCAGCTGAAGGAATAGATGTCTACAAAATAACGATTGAAAAGCTTGACAGTTATTTCTTTCCAAAGCAAAATAAAATCTATGAAAGACATATTTTTCGTCAAATCAAACAACAAGAAGGGGAAAAGTTTGAAAAGTTTGTGGTGAAATTGAGAAGCCAAGCAGATAAGTGCAAATTTACCTGTCCAGAAGAACATTTGATTGATCAAATTGTGGAAAAATGTTCTTCCTCAGAACTACGCAAGAAAATTCTAACCATAGGAGACAGCGTAACGTTGGATAAAGTCATCATTGAAGCAAATACATTAGAAGTAGTAGGACAACAACTAGAGGTATATGAGCAGAAGGAAAAGCCAAATGACGTAAATTCAATTAAAACCAAGGATAACAAATATGGGCAAAGAAAAGACAAGTTTGAAAAGAGTAAATCGAGTGATAAAGCAAAAAAATGTGGGAGATGCGGATATAATTTACATGTTGGACCAAACCAAGAATGTCCAGCAAAAAGAAAGAAATGTCACGCGTGTGGAAAGCCCGGACATTTTAGTGCTTTATGTAAAACAAATCCACAAAAAAGGAAATTAGAGCAGAAAAATGAAAATACGATGAACAAAAAATTTAAGAAAGGAAATGAAACAAACTTGATCGAAGAAAGAAATAGTTATGCAGATGAAGAGGAAGTACATTATATTTTTAATATTAACGATGATGATACTGTGGAATGTGAAGTGGGTGGTGTTAAATTAAATATGCTCATAGATTCAGGATGTAAATTAAACTTGATTACAGATAAGACGTGGGAAAAGTTGAAAAATAGTAGATTGATCTGTTCAAATCAGGTAAAGGAAACAAATAAGATTTTGTATTCTTACGGAAGTAAAAATCCTTTGGATGTAAAAGGATCCTTTGATGCAGTGATAAAAATTAACGGGCGAGCAGAAAAGGCCACCATTTTTATAATCAATGGTGGGTCAAGAGATTTACTGGGAAAAGTAACTGCGATTCAACTAGGTGTTTTAAGATTGGGGGTGGGCATCCATCAGATTATAGAACCAAAACGTCCATTTCCTAAATTCAAGGATGTCCTTGTTGAAATTCCAATAGATGACACGTGCAAGCCAGTCTCTCAACCTTACCGACGTATACCTATACCTATCGAGCAAAAAGTGGAAAAGAAAATCGACGAATTATTAGAAAAGGACATTATAGAAGAAGTACGTGGACCATCACGGTGGGTTTCGCCTGTGGTTCCGATCCTAAAGGATAATGACGATTTACGATTATGCGTGGATATGAGACGTGCCAATGCTGCAGTTCTGAGAGAAAACCATCCATTACCCTGTATGGACCAATTATTACCACGGATGAGGAAAGCTCGTTTTTTCTCCAAGCTGGATATAAAAAACGCGTTTCACCAAGTGGAAATTCACCCAGACTCAAGACACCTAACAACATTTATTACATCAAAAGGGCTATACCGATACAAGCGCTTGATGTTTGGTATAACTTGTGCTCCAGAGTTATTCCAAAAAATAATGGAAAAAATGTTAACTGGACTAGAAGGCGTCATAAACTTCATTGACGACATTTTGATTTTTGGAGAAAATGAAGAGCAACATGACCAAAGGCTATCTAAAGTCATGGAAGTTCTTAAGAGAAATAATGTGTTACTCAATGAAGAAAAATGTGTAATCAAGGTTCAAAAAGTAAACTTCTTAGGTCACGAGCTGACACCAGAAGGAGCAAAACCACTTAGCAAATACATAAAAAGTATATCTGAATTTAGGACACCAAAAACAGTGGAGGAATTACAAAGTTTTATAGGTTTGGTCAACTACATTAATAAATGGATCCCCAATCTTGCAACATTGACAGAACCATTGAAGAAATTATTAAGAAACAAGACTTCACAAAAGGCAAGCATAGAGAAAAACTGGAGCGAAGAACAAGATAAAGTTTTTAGACAGTTAAAAGAAGAGCTAAATACCATAGAGACATTAGGCTACTATGACGTAAATGACGCGACAGAAGTCATAGCAGATGCAAGCCCAGTTGGATTAGGCGCTGTGCTGATACAAACGGATTCCAAAGGTCCTAGAATTATTGCATATGGCAATCGAACATTGACAGAATTGGAACGGAAATATAGCCAAACTGAAAAAGAGGCTCTTGCCTTGGTTTGGGCTGTCGAACATTTTAACATATTTCTGTTTGGCAAAGAGTTCCAGCTTGTCACAGACCATAAACCATTAGAGTTCATGTTCAGCCCAAAATCAAGGCCTTGTGCGCGAGTGGAGAGGTGGGTGCTGCGCCTACAAGCATATCGATACAGAATAAAATACAGACCTGGAAAAGCTAATATCGCAGATCCCTTATCACGACTGTGCGATTATAGTAAGGTTCCACAAGGAAAAGTTGACGACTTTGTACATCAAATTGTCGAAGACGCCCGTCCACATGCTGTTCCTATGCATACCATTATTGCCGCCTCTGCTAAGGATCCAGAAATAAAAAATGTCAAGAGAGGTATTTACAACAATAACTGGGATGAATCCGTTAAGGGATACAAATTTTTTGAAAATGAGCTCTGTTTCTATGACAATATCCTATTAAGGGGGAATAAAATCGTTATACCTCGAGGTCTAAGAAAAGATGTTTTAGATGCGGCACATGAAGGCCACCCAGGGATTGTAGCAATGAAGAGTCGATTGAGATCAAAAGTTTGGTGGCCTCGAATTGATAAAGACGCTGAGGCGCTGGTCAAGGCGTGCAAGGGATGCACTCTTGTTGGACTGCCCAGCTGTCCGGTACCAATGAAAAGGCGCGAACTTCCTGCCGCACCCTGGGTGGACGTGGCTATTGACTTATTAGGGCCTCTTCCAAGTGGAGATTACTTGCTGGTGATTGTTGATTATTACAGTAGATATAAAGAAATCAAATTCACAAAATCAACAACGAGTGCTCAAATTATAAAAATGCTAAAGGAAATCTTCAGCCGGCTTGGTTATCCTACATCAGTTACGGCAGATAATGGTCGTCAGTTTGTCAGCGACGAATTCAAAGAATACTGTCGGCAGTGTAATATAAGACTGTTTAGCACAATTCCGTACTGGCCCCAACAAAACGGAGAAGTTGAAAGGCAAAACCGGGACATATTAAAAAGGCTAAAAATTAGTCAGCTCCAAAAGAAGAATCTGAGAGAGAGTATTTGGGAATACCTAATGATGTACAACACAACTCCACATTCGGTGACAGGCAAAACTCCTGCTGAACTGTTTTTTAAAAGACAAAATAGGGACAAAATTCCCTCACTGCTAGACAAAGAAATAATTGAAGAAGATTCAGAGACTAGAGACAGAGATACGATTCAGAAAGAGAAAGGAAAAGAGTATGCAGATAGAAAAAGAAAAGCAGAAGAATTGAAACTAGTTGAAGGCGATAAAGTGTATGTAAAGGAAATGGATAAAGGAAATAAACTGTCAGCTACCTATAAATCAACACCTCATATTGTTGAGCAAGCAGATGGGGGAGACATAGTAGTGAGAAATGAGGAAACTGGACAGAAACTAAGACGTAACGTCATTCATCTGAAAAAAGTGGAAGGAGAATGGAAGGTTCATAGCGAAGAGCAAGAAGGTAATGACGAAGGTGAGAGTGACACCAAAGTGCGTGATTAAGTAATTTAAGTAATGCAGAATTGTAATTGCTATCCTTACATTATTATCAAATAAATTAAAATAAGGAAGGGATGTAGTGTTTGTGTTCCTGTCTCGGTCACACGGGTTGTGGGTAGGTCAGTCACGTGAGAGCCACCGGCGAGAGCGGACGGACTATAACCTGACGACTGGTGTGAGAACGAGCCAGATACGATACCCTAAGGTTAAGGAGTACTTTACAAGTGGCGACGAGGCAAAAGGTCAGTGAAAAAGTTATTTAGGAAAAATAAAAGTAATTCAGAAAAAAAGGAGGGTTGGATGTGTTGTGGTTGTTACGATTACGATTGATATTTACTGAATTGCTGATCTGTGATATTAAAGTTTAAAGTCATAACTCGTAATATCGTTAGGTACTAAAGTACATACTTTTATATAAATTGCATAGGTACCTGTTGGAATAAATGAATGAAAATAACGGGTATGGCGGTAACTTGGATGTTCTTTTGTATTATACATATTATACGTTACCTACGTACGATTATAATAACTTTTGCAATAACTTTTGCACCATAATAATCAAAACGAACCTACATGGGTTAGCATGTACAATTTATATAAATGTGAGTATAAAATTGATGTTGTATAAGTATAACATGGATAACTATTATCTATTGTAAAGCAAAAGCTAATCAGCGGCGGCCAGCGCTTGCGCAGCGAGACAGCGCTTTATTATTGTTTGCTATTTTTAATAACTAATGTTCGCCGCCGTTGGAATGTCAGAACTCGGGTTGTATACAAGGAAGATAATAGGTACCTAACAATTGATCGTGGATCGAGCAAAATCGCCGTCACGATCTCACAATGATTCACGCCTTGACACTATGCAATTTAAAAGTCCCCTTGTTTCCTACCACAAAATTTCTTAAAGATATTAGGTACTTATCTTTCTACTTACTTATTACCTCTAAGAAAAAAAAAAAAAAATTGGTAAAAACATTATAAGTACCTTCATAGATTATTAAAATAGGTACTTAGTTATTAGTTCCCTGTACAGGTAATACTTAATAATATCATAGAATCCTTGGTACAGAGATCTCGCTCCGAATAGCAACTCTGATAGCAAAACAATAAGTAGGCCTGCTAATAATTTAACTGAGAATATAAATCACTAGGGATTTATTGTATGTTACCTACTTATCGAGGTGATAGGTAGGTAAGATAAATGGTGAACCGAAATATTTTCACAGTAGCGTGCAGTATGTGGAGTATGTGTGTGTGTATATTAAGGCAGTACGAGCCTACATGAAATTGTGAATCGTGCGTGTTTATGGGTCAGGCAGTATGGGCCTACATGAAATTGTGAACCATACGTAAAATGTGTTGTCTGGCAGTATGGGCCTACATGAAATTGTGAACCATGCGTAAATGTGTCTGGCAGTATGGGCCTACATGAAATTGTGAACCATACGTAAAATGTGTTGTCTGGCAGTATGGGCCTACATGAAATTGTGAACCATGCGTAAAATGTGTGTGTCTGGCAGTATGGGCCTACATGAAATTGTGAACCATACGGAAAATATGTGTGTCTGGCAGTATGGGCCTACATGAAATTGTGAACCATACGTAAAATGTGTTGTCTGGCAGTATGGGCGTACATGAAATTGTGAACCATGCGTAGAAAATGTGTGTCTGGCACTGGCAATACGGGCCTACATTAAATTGTAAATTATGTGTAAAAGTGGGTCTGTAAGTAAGAGCCTGTATTCAATTGTGTTCTAGATGGATGTGCTGAAAAGTAAAAAGGAACATCTTTATAACTTTGTGAAAGGGTGTCTGATTGCATACATCTTAGTCACCGGAATCACACGCTATGATTGGGTTCGTTGGTTACAGGTCGCCCCAAATTGTCTCCACAATATGGCAAATACACTTCCATCACCCGAAAAGCTTGATCTCGAGGGGGATAATGCTACTATAGCACTGCGCTGGGAAAGGTGGAAAAGATCTTTAGAGATTTATTTAGAAGCGACCGAGATTGTTTGTCCGGTGAAAAAGAGAGCAACCTTACTTCTTCTGGGTGGGTCTGCCCTTCAGGAAATTACTTATAATTTACCAGGAGCATACATTGAAGCAGCTGAAGGAATAGATGTCTACAAAATAACGATTGAAAAGCTTGACAGTTATTTCTTTCCAAAGCAAAATAAAATCTATGAAAGACATATTTTTCGTCAAATCAAACAACAAGAAGGGGAAAAGTTTGAAAAGTTTGTGGTGAAATTGAGAAGCCAAGCAGATAAGTGCAAATTTACCTGTCCAGAAGAACATTTGATTGATCAAATTGTGGAAAAATGTTCTTCCTCAGAACTACGCAAGAAAATTCTAACCATAGGAGACAGCGTAACGTTGGATAAAGTCATCATTGAAGCAAATACATTAGAAGTAGTAGGACAACAACTAGAGGTATATGAGCAGAAGGAAAAGCCAAATGACGTAAATTCAATTAAAACCAAGGATAACAAATATGGGCAAAGAAAAGACAAGTTTGAAAAGAGTAAATCGAGTGATAAAGCAAAAAAATGTGGGAGATGCGGATATAATTTACATGTTGGACCAAACCAAGAATGTCCAGCAAAAAGAAAGAAATGTCACGCGTGTGGAAAGCCCGGACATTTTAGTGCTTTATGTAAAACAAATCCACAAAAAAGGAAATTAGAGCAGAAAAATGAAAATACGATGAACAAAAAATTTAAGAAAGGAAATGAAACAAACTTGATCGAAGAAAGAAATAGTTATGCAGATGAAGAGGAAGTACATTATATTTTTAATATTAACGATGATGATACTGTGGAATGTGAAGTGGGTGGTGTTAAATTAAATATGCTCATAGATTCAGGATGTAAATTAAACTTGATTACAGATAAGACGTGGGAAAAGTTGAAAAATAGTAGATTGATCTGTTCAAATCAGGTAAAGGAAACAAATAAGATTTTGTATTCTTACGGAAGTAAAAATCCTTTGGATGTAAAAGGATCCTTTGATGCAGTGATAAAAATTAACGGGCGAGCAGAAAAGGCCACCATTTTTATAATCAATGGTGGGTCAAGAGATTTACTGGGAAAAGTAACTGCGATTCAACTAGGTGTTTTAAGATTGGGGGTGGGCATCCATCAGATTATAGAACCAAAACGTCCATTTCCTAAATTCAAGGATGTCCTTGTTGAAATTCCAATAGATGACACGTGCAAGCCAGTCTCTCAACCTTACCGACGTATACCTATACCTATCGAGCAAAAAGTGGAAAAGAAAATCGACGAATTATTAGAAAAGGACATTATAGAAGAAGTACGTGGACCATCACGGTGGGTTTCGCCTGTGGTTCCGATCCTAAAGGATAATGACGATTTACGATTATGCGTGGATATGAGACGTGCCAATGCTGCAGTTCTGAGAGAAAACCATCCATTACCCTGTATGGACCAATTATTACCACGGATGAGGAAAGCTCGTTTTTTCTCCAAGCTGGATATAAAAAACGCGTTTCACCAAGTGGAAATTCACCCAGACTCAAGACACCTAACAACATTTATTACATCAAAAGGGCTATACCGATACAAGCGCTTGATGTTTGGTATAACTTGTGCTCCAGAGTTATTCCAAAAAATAATGGAAAAAATGTTAACTGGACTAGAAGGCGTCATAAACTTCATTGACGACATTTTGATTTTTGGAGAAAATGAAGAGCAACATGACCAAAGGCTATCTAAAGTCATGGAAGTTCTTAAGAGAAATAATGTGTTACTCAATGAAGAAAAATGTGTAATCAAGGTTCAAAAAGTAAACTTCTTAGGTCACGAGCTGACACCAGAAGGAGCAAAACCACTTAGCAAATACATAAAAAGTATATCTGAATTTAGGACACCAAAAACAGTGGAGGAATTACAAAGTTTTATAGGTTTGGTCAACTACATTAATAAATGGATCCCCAATCTTGCAACATTGACAGAACCATTGAAGAAATTATTAAGAAACAAGACTTCACAAAAGGCAAGCATAGAGAAAAACTGGAGCGAAGAACAAGATAAAGTTTTTAGACAGTTAAAAGAAGAGCTAAATACCATAGAGACATTAGGCTACTATGACGTAAATGACGCGACAGAAGTCATAGCAGATGCAAGCCCAGTTGGATTAGGCGCTGTGCTGATACAAACGGATTCCAAAGGTCCTAGAATTATTGCATATGGCAATCGAACATTGACAGAATTGGAACGGAAATATAGCCAAACTGAAAAAGAGGCTCTTGCCTTGGTTTGGGCTGTCGAACATTTTAACATATTTCTGTTTGGCAAAGAGTTCCAGCTTGTCACAGACCATAAACCATTAGAGTTCATGTTCAGCCCAAAATCAAGGCCTTGTGCGCGAGTGGAGAGGTGGGTGCTGCGCCTACAAGCATATCGATACAGAATAAAATACAGACCTGGAAAAGCTAATATCGCAGATCCCTTATCACGACTGTGCGATTATAGTAAGGTTCCACAAGGAAAAGTTGACGACTTTGTACATCAAATTGTCGAAGACGCCCGTCCACATGCTGTTCCTATGCATACCATTATTGCCGCCTCTGCTAAGGATCCAGAAATAAAAAATGTCAAGAGAGGTATTTACAACAATAACTGGGATGAATCCGTTAAGGGATACAAATTTTTTGAAAATGAGCTCTGTTTCTATGACAATATCCTATTAAGGGGGAATAAAATCGTTATACCTCGAGGTCTAAGAAAAGATGTTTTAGATGCGGCACATGAAGGCCACCCAGGGATTGTAGCAATGAAGAGTCGATTGAGATCAAAAGTTTGGTGGCCTCGAATTGATAAAGACGCTGAGGCGCTGGTCAAGGCGTGCAAGGGATGCACTCTTGTTGGACTGCCCAGCTGTCCGGTACCAATGAAAAGGCGCGAACTTCCTGCCGCACCCTGGGTGGACGTGGCTATTGACTTATTAGGGCCTCTTCCAAGTGGAGATTACTTGCTGGTGATTGTTGATTATTACAGTAGATATAAAGAAATCAAATTCACAAAATCAACAACGAGTGCTCAAATTATAAAAATGCTAAAGGAAATCTTCAGCCGGCTTGGTTATCCTACATCAGTTACGGCAGATAATGGTCGTCAGTTTGTCAGCGACGAATTCAAAGAATACTGTCGGCAGTGTAATATAAGACTGTTTAGCACAATTCCGTACTGGCCCCAACAAAACGGAGAAGTTGAAAGGCAAAACCGGGACATATTAAAAAGGCTAAAAATTAGTCAGCTCCAAAAGAAGAATCTGAGAGAGAGTATTTGGGAATACCTAATGATGTACAACACAACTCCACATTCGGTGACAGGCAAAACTCCTGCTGAACTGTTTTTTAAAAGACAAAATAGGGACAAAATTCCCTCACTGCTAGACAAAGAAATAATTGAAGAAGATTCAGAGACTAGAGACAGAGATACGATTCAGAAAGAGAAAGGAAAAGAGTATGCAGATAGAAAAAGAAAAGCAGAAGAATTGAAACTAGTTGAAGGCGATAAAGTGTATGTAAAGGAAATGGATAAAGGAAATAAACTGTCAGCTACCTATAAATCAACACCTCATATTGTTGAGCAAGCAGATGGGGGAGACATAGTAGTGAGAAATGAGGAAACTGGACAGAAACTAAGACGTAACGTCATTCATCTGAAAAAAGTGGAAGGAGAATGGAAGGTTCATAGCGAAGAGCAAGAAGGTAATGACGAAGGTGAGAGTGACACCAAAGTGCGTGATTAAGTAATTTAAGTAATGCAGAATTGTAATTGCTATCCTTACATTATTATCAAATAAATTAAAATAAGGAAGGGATGTAGTGTTTGTGTTCCTGTCTCGGTCACACGGGTTGTGGGTAGGTCAGTCACGTGAGAGCCACCGGCGAGAGCGGACGGACTATAACCTGACGACTGGTGTGAGAACGAGCCAGATACGATACCCTAAGGTTAAGGAGTACTTTACATGTCTAATCCAAATAATAAAAAAACCTTACAAAATGTTACCTCCAATGTTGAGAAAATTTTTGTTACGTACCTGTAAAAACAAAAATAATCATTTTTAATCGTATTAACAATAAAACATGTCAGATATTGTAATTCAACAGTCAAGAGTAATTCATTAGTAAAATGGCAATAATATTCATATTCATTAATTAAAATATAGAATGGTGAAGTCGCCAACATTAAGTAAAGAAACGTTACGGGTTGAAGAAACAAGTAAAGATGATTTACGGGTTGTAATACGTCACAGCCTTGTCCGTTGATTAGAAGGTGCACCGCTAGCAGGTGAGGATGATGATTTTGTAGCACTAAAATGTTATGACCCCACACACATTATCCTTACTTATCTAAATATATAAAAGGAGAAACTGACTGACTGACTGACATATCAACGCACAGCCTAAACTAAACGTAGGCACTTGAAATTTGGAAGGGAAGTAGCTTAGGTACCGTAGAGGTGCACTAAGAAAGTAATTCCCGAAATTCCCACGGGAACGGGAATCAGCGGGAAAATCCTTTTGTATGAAAAATCTAAACCGCTTAAGTTAGACGCTTGAAATTTGGCATGCAGGTACCTTAGTAAACTTAAAGCTTAGTTGCAACAGGATATTCTATAATTCCCACGGGAACGGGAGTTAGCGGGAAAAAACTTTTGTATGTAAAAATCTAAACCACGTAAGATAGATGTTTTCAATCTGTGTACTCTGTAAAAAAAAAAATTAACACGCAAACGAAGTTGCGGGCATCAGCTAGTAATATTATAAATGCGAAAGTAACTCTATCAGTCTGTCCGTCTTTCACGCCTAAACTACTGAACCGATTTTGATGAAATTTGGTACAGAAATAGATTAGAGCCTGGGAAAGGACATAGGTTACATTTTATCCCACACTTGGGCACGATATAACCTGTAGTCCACGCGGGCGGAAAGCTAGTCTAACGTAACTTTCGTATAAACAATTACTCGGACAATGTGCCGCGATAGTATGTAAACGGCGTTACTATTTTGTCACGTAAACCCAAATCTCTGAAAACTTCGGCATGCTTAACTTTTAGTTAAATTCCAAAGAATTTTTTTTAAAAACCTTTTAAAATGAGTTTATACTAATAAAGCTATAATAAATCAAGAAAGTTTGTAACGAAGATCGAAGCTATTGGATATTTTATTCATTTTAAAAAGCTTATCCGCTTAGATTATTCTTTCCTTAAAATTTTTGTCATTTTGTCATTAGACGTTTAACTTTTTGTCATTTTTTGGTTTGTGAGGTTTCCTGCATTTTACACCCATTTCGCACCTTTTAATGTTTTTAAACTGGCAACACTAAAACGTATCGGGTATAAAAGCCAGGTACTTGGGAAGTGGGGGCATTCTCGATTGAGCAGCCTAGTCGTTCAGTCGTCTCACAGTAATTGTAATAAGTTTGGAACTAATGTAATAAGTTTGGAGTTGAATTAATAAGTTTAGAATTGCTCTAATAAGTTTGGAGGAATAAAAGTTTGGAACAACTGAGTGGTTTCATTTCTGAGATATCCTATAGGTTAGAATTACGGCGACGGCAGATTAAAGAGTTAAACAGAGTCACAGGAATAACAAAAGGTGATATTATAGGTTAAGGGTTGGCTGATCGAAGTCCAAGCTTATAACTAATTCCTGTTTTATATAGCTTTTTTTTATTATTATTATAAGATGGGTTGGCTGGTTGGCTTGACCTGACCATAAAGGTCAAAGATGAGGTCGACGATGGAGCGAGTTAACCCAGAAAATGGCTATAAAGGCACTGGTACTCCCACGCACCGACGGAACACAGCAAGCTGTTTGGCGTCGGACTTTGGTAGGAGGGTGGTCGCGAACCAGACGGCTCTTTACAGAGCCTACCACACCGCATGAGACCATAAGACGACACCTCAGAAAAAAAAATGAAGTGTCGTTGCCTGGGATGGATTACTAGGAGGCAGGTCTCATTTGTGTTTCCTTAGTCGCCTCTTACGACACCCACGGAAAGAGATGGGGTGGTGTTATTTTCAACCGATCACCACACGGCTGAAATATGTGACACGTCTCAAGATAACTTCAATACTGCATTGTGAGTAAGTAGCGTGCTGAGTAGTTAGCCACTCTATTTATCCTTATTTCATTTAAAACTACTTAGCTGTCCGCCCGCGACTTCGTTCCCGTGGAAATTGTTCAGGTAGGTTTTCATTTTTTTTTATATTTTGGTCGTGGCAATAAGGAACACAATAAAAAGGAATCATCCAAATCGGTCCAGCCGTTCTCGAGTTTTGCGCTTAGCAACATTCATTTTTATTTATATACTCGTAGATAATATTTTTCTCAGCTGACAAAATCAAATAATCGCGACAAAAAAGAGAGGTGTTATAAGTTTGACGTGTGTATCTGTATGTCTGTCTGTGGCATCATAGCTCCTAAGCGAGTAGACCGATTTCAATCCGTTTCCAAAGCTTACGTAGTCGATATGGTTATTAACTATATTTGATCAAAATTGGTTCAGCCATTGAAGTTAAAAGCAATCGAATGTCGGGGGTGATAAAAAAAATATTTTAGAGTTTTATAAAAGTGTAGAAATATCAAATGGTTAATTTATTTTAGGCCTAACATTCCGTCGTTAAACAAACCAAGCTCGCTGCAAATGCTTGTTTAAGCGCACATTTAACTTGGCAATTCGTTTCTTTTCGCAGCAGAATAAGGTCGGGCCAGCAGCAAATCAGGCTATACATGATGACCTTGACGTCGCCCTTATCTCGCTCGTAATACTCCACTTCGTACTCCAAATGGGTAACGTGCTGCCGTGTGTACGTAAAGTGGTACCAATGATCCGTCAGCGGGATCCTGTCGGTCTGTCAAGGTCACGCGGACCGGATGACTCCATTAGCTGAACACGACAGGGGCTCGTGGCTGGGTGCGATTGCGGATGTCAAGATTGTTCCTATTCTTGGACACTGTCCTGTGGAATAGCTTATGTAATGAGCGGGACGTCTTCCTAGGTTGATTTGTGGAATTTACATCAGGGCTTTAGGTAAATCTCTTTCAACCTCTCGAGTGGTTAATCAGTCCATGAAACTGAACAACTTTCCAAAGGAACATAGGTCAAAATACGAAGAAAAAATTTAGAGTTCCCATACAAACTTCATCAGCATATAAACGCATTTTGTATGGTAGATCAATTTTTTTTTTCCGTATTTTGACCTATGTTCCTTGGGGAAGTTGTTCAGTTTCATGGACTGTTTAACCACCCGAGACGTTGTAAGCGAGACACCTAAAGCCCTGTATATGTTTTTGAATAAAATATGGATTCTCTTCTTGAAATAAATTTACTTAAAAGTAGAAATTAAGGATGAATAAATCCTTATCCTTACTATCCTTATCCTTACAAATATAATAAACGCGAAAGTTGGATGGATGGATGGATGTTTGTTACTCTTTCACATTCCAACGGCTGGACCAATTTTGATAAAATTTGGTATGTATGTTCGAAAACTTTATGCTTAAAATATTCGTCTTCGTACCTTTGATGGAAGATTTAAAAATGATGGTCCAAAGTAAAAAAAAAAAGTCATTATTATTCTCAAAATTACAGTAAAAAATTCATAACTCGAAAACTATAAAAAATCGCAGAACATACATGCTCTAAGAGGTGTTCTACCTCAGGACTTCAGACACTATTTTTTGGGACGTCCTGTATAACTTAAATATAATTTTTTTTTAAATATGACACCCACACTCTTCAAAAATACTTGAACATACGATTTTCTAAATATTTGTGTTGGTCGGGCATGGAACCCGCAACCTTCAGATGAGTAGGCAAGGTCATTACCGACTGAGGTATCAGGCCAGTCGAAATGAACTCGGAAACACAGACGCGAACAAAAAAGGAAATGAAGAATCAACAGCACTAAGGCGCGTATTAAAGAACGCGACTCAGCTTTTGTACTTAAGTAGCAGTCGTCTTTGTCTTTGACAAGACTTGAGTTCTCTTTCTGTAATACGGGCCTTTCTGAGACTTCGCTTAATCGATCTCGGCACTAAAAATCAACAGCATATTTTTTATTATTATTATGAAAAGGTTTAAAACTTGATCTCAATCTTGACTAAGGTCATAGATGACTTATGGAGCGAGTTAACCCAGAATATGACAATTAAGACACTGGTACTCGTTTCACCGACCTGTTTGGCGACGGACTACGGTAGGAGGGTGAAGGGTGGAAACGGCCCTTTACAGAGCCTGCCACACCGCATGAGACCATAGGACACCACCACAGAACAAACAAATTGAGGTGTCGTTGCTTGGGATGGATTGATAGGAAGTAGGTCTCTTTTTTGTGTTACCTTAGTCGCTTCTTACGACACCCACGAAAGAGATGGGTGGTGTTATTGTCAATCGATAACTACACCCTAATTCCTCCTTAGGTTTCCTTTCCTAATTTTCTTTTTTACTTTTTAATTACTTTTCCTCTCTTGTTTTCCGGATTCCTTTTACCTACTTAGTTGTTTTTTTTTCCTGTTTCCATCTCCTCTTTAACTATGTGTGTGTGTCTTATGTATCGAATAATTACATATAAAACTGTATTTATGTTAAACTGTATTATATTATATATATGTATTTATATTAAATATATGTTTATATTTTGTTTAATATATATTGTTTAGGTTTATATATTGCGCCCGCTCTTGATTTCATTTTCACAAAGGTTACCTGGAAAAAATCGCTTGAAGCGATAAGGTCGCCTATATTGTACCTTTTGTAAAGTTACTTGTAATTGTCTCATCATTGTATTTCTTTTCAAATTGTGCAATAAAGTATATTGTATTGTATTGTAACTATACGGGATACTATTAGCACTTTAGACTTTACCGTTCTTATTTCGAACGCATAAGAGCTATAGAACCGCAAATCATTTTTTATTTTTTGGTATTTATGGTCTGGTTACAAAGATCTTTACGCCAATACTTATTTAGTTCAGAACATTTAACAAGTTTTAGATTTTATCAAAAGTATATTTTTATAAATTTGAAAAGCGGAAGATAGCACTCTTTTACAACTGCACATCAGCCGTCCAGCGTGAGTTGCATTTGATTGTGCAGTCGGAGAAAACAACAATGAATCAATGGAGAAGAATCTAGTTCACTTCGCCAGATCAATTAACAGCCCTCTTCTAATTAGCAGTTTCGGTTCGATGCCCCGGTGCAACTTTAATCAAGAGAGATGAGTATTTTTGGGATAGTGTGATTTCACACTTAGCAGCAAATGAACATTTTATCATATAATAAAAATTACGGAAATTTGTAGCGACGGTTACAAATTGGCGAAATAATAAAAACAAAATATTAGAATGAATATATGAATGAAATAAAATAAATCAACGTTACACACTCAAAGACCCACACTAAGGTTTACCCTGGTGTCGTGGGTCCCTTGGAACAGACTTAAAGACAGACACCAACACCCATGACCCGAGAACGAACATCTGGTAATTCTTTCTATAAAACTGAACATCTTTCCCTTAGTAGTCTATATGAATTTCTCAAAAAATGCTCATTACAAAAATTCTGAACCTTAACGACTGTCTCCAAAATTGTACTTTTTCGTTTTCACAGTCAAATTGTTATTTATTTAAGTAGTACTCGTATGCGCAACTCTACATAACTCTTAAATTAAAAATGTATCACCTCCGACATTCGATCGCCTATAACTTTAAAACGGCTGAACCGATTTTGATCAAACATAGCTAAGAACCATCTCGATCAGGTCCGCATCGAAACCTGTCCATTCGTTTAGGAGCTACGATGCCACAGACAGACACACAGACGTACAGATACACAAGTCTAACTTATAACATCCTTTTTTTGTCTGGAGTTAAAAATGTAGTCTTTCTTTCGTAGTACCTATTTTATAACCTGTTTGGTAACGCAGATCTCACTATTCCACAATACATGCAAGTTCAGTGCCCCATGCATATTGCATATGCTTTGTTAACACGTGTTATGTTCGTGTCCATCGCGGACGTGCCATAACCGATGTATTTGCAATCAAAATGATCTTTCTTCGACGCACGCGCACTATAATTTGCTAGAGGATGCCCGATATTTCGTTCCTGGTGAAATTTCGTAAAACCTTTCCTTATTCTTTGTTTAGGCCGGAAAGGGAACCTTTCTGCTAAACTTCAGCTTTATAAGTAAAAGGTTTGGGCCGGGCATTGATGACACATTCAATATTCAATTTTATACAGTATAAAGAAGAAGATAATGTTAGCGTATTGTATAATCCTTTATTGTACAAAAGTTTATTGTACCGCTGAGTGAATACGATGTGCATAATTTACAATTCAACACACCTAGCTTGACGCAGCATACATAGCACCGAGAACTTTACTAGTAAAAGTGCAATCTAAGGCGATCAGTTTCGCACAACACCTCTATGATTTTGCACAGACATTTGGTGGCCGAAGCCACGGAAGGTAATGCGTCAGTTGAGTACAAAAGGCGCGAAATTACCCGAATCAATTTGAAGATCGAACCATCGGCTAAAGGCATTTAAAGAAGACTGTTAACGTGAGAGGTATAGAACCTCTATGAGTACAGTAATAATGTATTTCTAACTTATTTCCGTTCAATGCTCCTCTACTGGTTACATGCTCAGTGTCATAGTGACGGTATTCTATCAACATTACGAGCGTAGTCGGAGGTGGGAACTCTAACATTTCGCAATAGCCATTCCGCGCAAGACCTGATTCGAATCTAGTGTTCCACCGAGTAACACCTACAATCTAGATTCTGTGACGTAATCAGCTTGGAAAATACTAGTTCAGCAAGAAATGCTATGCAATGATTGGATTTTGTAAGCAGAACTACGAATATGACGCTTTGTCTGCAAAATGTGGTTTGTTTCGTGTGTGGTCTCTGCCAACCCTACGTAAGCTTATGTATGTATTGGCTTTCCGCCCGCGTGGACTACAGGTTATATCGTGCCCAACTGTGGGATAAAATGTAGCCTATCTCGTTTCCCAGGCTCTAATCTATCTCTGTACCAAATTTCATCAAAATCGGTTCAGTAGTATAGGCGTGAAAGACGGTCTGTTATTTTTGCATTTATAATATTAGTAAGGATAAGGATTATTAAATACGTGAAGCAGATTTATTTTTAACCGACTTCAAAAATGGAGGAGGTTCTGTATTCGACCGTATGTATCTTTTTTTTTATGTATGTTCCGCGATTTCTCCGCCATTTGTGGAAGGATTTTTAAAATTGTTCTTTGTTCGAAAGAGTGTAATCCAGACGTGGTCCCACTGTCACCAAGTCAGGATCTTTACGCAAAAACTTAAAATAAAGCTTAGCTTAGACATCAGAATAATACATAAGCTACATCATTTTCTCAAATTTCCACGGGAACGAAGTCCCGGGCGGAAAGCTATCTTTCTTTTGTATTTTATTTATATAAATATATATGAAAAAACTGACTGGTGACTGACTGACTGACATATCAACGCACACACAGCCCAATCGTTGTTGGGTCTAGAGATTTCAAATTTGGCACGTAGGTTTCTTATGAGGTCTAGGGGAGCACTAAGAAATAATTTTTCGCAACTCACCCCCTAAGGGGATGACATGGGGATTCGAAGTTTGTATGGAGAAAACATTATTTTTTAACATTTTGACTCGAAACTTCGTCAAGATATACTTTGAATTGAAGCAAATAAATGGACACTCGAAAATCCTCCTCTAAGAAGTCAAGAATAGGGTGACTAAAAGAAATCTTTGCGCGAGCGAAGCTGCGGGAAAAAGCTAGTATAACATAAAACAGTGGTAATAGCATAGCACCGAGTTCACTAGCCTTTAAACCAAATAGCCCACTTCCCTTTCTTTCCATTCCTTCAAATAGCTCACAGATGAATATCAGACGCGAACTTATCTGACTGTTTGTGGTAGATAACGGTACTTATTTATATTTACACTTCTGTGGAAATTTACCCGATACCATTTCGATTTCAGACCAATTACAGATATTAGATTAGCTCTCTCGCTTGTCGCGTTAAATGAGTGGGATCATCGTTATATACACCGATAGATAGTTTGGCAAAGTCACAGCAACCCGAAGAGATTCGTGAGATAAGGACTAACCCACGACAAATAAGAGGGGTGTTATAAGTTTGATGTATATATGTGTTTTTGTATGTCTTGTATAAAAGAAAAATTTAGATGCCCTGTGCCAGAGGGCATTCAGATCACCCCCCTGTATTCTGCGATTTTTTGTAGTTTAGAAGTTATTTTATTATACATTCAATGAATTTTTCACCCCATCGATTTCTATTTTTTTTTTTTCGCTTTAAGTTTAAGATTATTCAAAAAAATTCTTTGTGGTAGATAATGCGGGAAATGTCAGCTACCACCTGGATGTCTCTCGTCATTATGGAACATGGTTTAAATTTAACTTAAAAGTTAACATTTGCACATTAGCGAAATCTTTTCAAAACTTTAAGTTTGTAAAAAAATAATTGAGATTGACCTGCAGGTTTCAAACATCTTTTTAAAACTTCGGAAGATATTCAGCTTTACGAAACATAAAAAAGCACTTAATAGGGATTTTTTACGATTAATTCTCGTCAACCGCTAAGCAGGGACCATCGTATGCAGTTTCCTGGTACAGGTTCTGTTAACTAAAGCTGGCGCGTCCAACACATTTACACATTCCGTTTGTGTAGTGTCTGTTATCTACAACGCACCCATTTTACTAAAAAGTAACTCTAGTCTACACCTATGGATCAATTATTTGAAAATCATTTAGTTTTAAACATCCTGTATAGTGAAATTTCATAAGTGTGAGTACTGTGAACGCGCCAGCTTTAGTTAACAGACCTGTAGTAATTCCATAAAACGTGTTGTCCCTGAAAATACCACAGACATGCCCAAAAAGTTGTTAACACGCCTGTAAATGAACCTTAGACAAGTTACAGCGATTACTCAATCTTCACGCTGTATCCCTTGTAGGGGGGCACAACTCTTGCTTTTTCTTTCAGTCATTGATCGTTCCTGACACAATCCCTACAATTTATTTGCATAGCATAACGGTTCACAAGCTGAAGACGAGTCCTTTTGGTTTGTTTGATACATAATGGCGGCCATCTTGGCATTTTGAGTACCCGCCAATTGGATGATTGCGCAGGAACGCGTGTCAAGGTGACGTTTAGGTACATGGACCAAGAAAAGGAATTTTTTAAATCGAGGATGGAACCAGGAGTCGTTGTATACACTTTTAACCCCGACAAAAAAGAGGGATGTTATAAGTTTGACATGTGTATCTTTGAGTATCTGAGTATCCTATGCAAATGGACCGGTTTCGATTAGGGTTTATTTTTTATTTGAAAGCTGAAGTAATCGATGGTTCTAAGCTATATTTGATCAAAATAGGTTCAGCCGTTTAAGAAAATGCAGGAAAAAGACAAAGCGTGACGGGAGTGAAGAAGCGCTGACTCGGCACTTTGCTGCAGACGATGTCTATGTTACCGTAATATTGTCAAACCCGTAATTTTGTAATTTTCCTTAGTAAGATTATAAACTCTCTGTACTTTGTGAACTAACATATTTTATAACATTAATGCAACCTTACCAAAGCTTAACCTAACATAACAATTTTTTTCCTAATTTCATGCTGGCGGCCCATAAAGTTTCGTAAATTTATAATCTTACTAGGGAAATTGTAATAAAATTTCACTAGTGAAATTGTAATAAAATTTCACTAGTGAAATTGTAATAAATATTACCAAGTCCAAATATTGCCAGAGTTAGCCAAGTTTGCCACACACTTGACTAATACCTACATGATAAGAAGAAGATTGTAATATTACGGTTTTTAAAATTTTCCGGTAACATCTAATACAAAACTGATCTTCATAAACTTAACTCCTGTAATTAATATAGGGATCTGGCAATCGTACGGCCATTTTGTAAGAAAGCCCATCCAGCCGTCGTCTGAACGTTGGTATCAAGAAACAATCAATATTTGAGCGCGCAAGATAAGGTGGAATCCGAATCAATAATGTACAGAGGCCAGCGCAGTTTTGTTGCAAAACGGTTCTTATAGTAACAGTATAGAAGTACAGTACACTTGCTGGCTTCTGTAAGTGAACGGGTTTTAAACAGACGCGCCGCGCCACGCCATCTGTGATGGAGTAGCCGAACTAATGCCGTAGCGGGAAGAGGATGAACAAAAAAAAATAAAAAAAATCCCCCGAATTGAGAACCTCCTCCTTTTTTTGACTTCGGTTAAAAACTAGTTTTTTTTCCTCGATTTTATTAAAATTGCGGAGGACTTCGCCTGTCATTAGCTTAAGAGGCAAATAAAAATAGCTTTGATTTTACTTAACAAAAAGTTTTTATTTTCTAGTGTTAAGAATTACATATTACTTCCACAGCCTAATGTCATATGGCATTTTACTGTGGGGTAATGCTGCGGATATCAATAAGATCTTTGTTCTGCAGAAAAGGGCTGTTCGCGCGATTTATCAAATGAGACCTAGAATGTCTCTTAGACAAATGTTCAAAGAAATAGATATTTAGACTTTTGCATCCCAATATATATGTGACAATCTTTTATATGTGAAGAAAAATGAACATTTGTTTAAGAAAAATAGCGATAGGCATAATGTTAATACAAGGACCAAGCATAAACTGGATGTACTAGACAGTCGTCTCCACAAGGTCACTAACTCTTTTATGGGTCAATGTATACGTTTCTATAATAAGATTCCCATGTGTATTCAAAATTTACCTTTGGATAAATTTAAGACAGTGGTTAAACAAAAACTTTGCAAAAGGGCTATTACAAAATTTCTGATTATTTATCAGACAGGCAGCCATGGGAATGAACTGCTCAGCTCTAGAGTTATTTCAGATTTAGTTAAAATTAGTAAATAAGAAAATTTGTAATGCGATTTAAAAGAGCAACCTCAGAGTTTCTTGCCTGTTCTTCTCTGAGGAAGACTGCACCTTTGCGAATAGGCGTAGAGTCAGTAGGATCAGGTACGAATGCGTATGTATGTATTTAAATCGTTTAATGTATGTTTGTATGTATTTCATTGTAATCTTGACTTGTTTTAAGTGACATCCTGAATGTCCTATAAAATAAAGATTTTTCTATTCTATTCTATTCTATATACCTAATGGATTTTTTTTTAAAGTTGTCAAGAAAATGAGGAAGGTAAAAAAAAATTTCCTAGCTCGGTCAGGTTTGGGCGCACATCAAAAGCTGAATGCATTGACAAGTAAAATGTAGATATTTTTGAATTTAAAATAGGAATCTGAGGAGCAAAAGTAGGAATGATGAAGAGTGGATTAACGTGCGCTCCGAAGATGAAACCGCTCGTGAAAATTGACACATTGGTTTCCTATCAGGTTCCGTGCCCCTATTTACGTTCTTTAATCTCACTGTTCCTTTATCTCATGTGTGAAATTTTTTGTACAAGGAAATCGGCATATAGACATATTCTTTGTTCTCTTTAGTACTCTCACTAGGTTGACTGGAAGAAATCCCCTCGTGGGATAAGGCCACCTTTGTAAACTTCCTATTACTGTACTTGTTATCTTCTGTTTAAATGTATTACCTTTTCATATTGCTATGTTTATGTGTTTTGTTTTATGTTATTGGAGGGAATAAAGCTGTTATCTATTTATTATCAATATTATCATTGTACATGTACAATCCCTACTAATATAATAAACGCGAAAATAACTGTCTGTCTGTTACGCTTTCACGCCTTAACCGCTAAACCGATTTCGATGAAATATGGTACAGAGATAGATTAGACCTTGGGAAAGGACACAGGCTACATTTTATCCTACAGCTGGGCACGATATAACCTGTAGTCCAACAGCATAATACATATAAGGTGTTACCAGTGTATGTTATATAATAAAGCCAATTATAGGTTACCCCGTATTAATAAAAACATGTTTACAGTTACTTTAAGACTTAAAGAACCAGATGAATTACATAATTAACTGAGAAGAAACTTAAATTACAAACCATTAGCTAACTACAAAAGTGAATTAGGTGAGCGAGATAAAGTTACTTATACAGAAAAAAAACAGAGAAGAGGGAAAAAAAGAAACAATAACAAAATAGTGTGAGTTGAGTGCACATTAGAAAGATTGTGAGATACATAAATACTGATCACTCAGCCTAGGTTACGAGAGCCGATTCCCGATGTTGAATTTCGAATAGTTGATCAAGTATTCCTGAAGTTGGATTATTTGTTTTTTTTGCCCAGTTCTATATTAGGGGCCATCCGTAAATTACGTCACACGAATTTCATGATTGTTTGACCCCCTCCTCCTCCTTGTCACAGCTGGTCACATTTGTAAGACTCCCCCCTCCCTAGCGTGACGTCACATATTTTGCATATTTTCAATTTTTTGTTTTTTTTTAATAAAAGCAATACTTACTTAATAAAGTTGTTATTTTTTTGGGAACTCAAAAGTCACTGTCCCAACCAAAGAAAAACGTAAAAAGAGTGCTTTGGACTGAGGAGGTTAAGTTTGTCGTTGCTAGTTAACATGTTTTCATACTCATAACAAATTTTGAAATGTGACGTCACGAAACTTATGACCCCTTCCACCCCCATGTCACACAATGTCACACTTTGTCGACCCCCTCCCCTCCCCTTAACGTGTGACATAATTTATGGATGGTCCCTTAACAAAAGTTGAAATCCCATTTTTACACGAGCACGTTTCAGCCGGTTTTAATCCGGATAACTCTGGCTTTATTTGATCCGTAAATGCGAGCCAAGTTTTTATTAGACCGCAACAGATGAAATGGGCAATATTTGAGCATTGTTTTCAGTTAAAACAGTATAAAATTAAACGTGACTGCGTATAGGAAAACAACTTTCAGGGTAGTCAATAAGTCAAGTTTTTACAACGTGCATCACAATTATTCTGAACCTTAGCCACTATCCCTAAACTTGTGCCTTTCCATTTTCACAGTCACAAATGTTTTATGCAAAATCTCCGTAAAATGCTCAATTTGTTAAATTTTTACTGCTACCCAATTTTAGGAATAGCTGTTTAGTCAAAAAATATGAACAAATTAATGCTTGGAAAAAAATCGGCAATTTCATACATATGCCGCTTCCCATCAGCCCATATAGTCCCCACTGAGGGGCACGGGCCTCCTTTCGAAACACGAAGGGGATAAAGGCAATAAGTCCACCCGCTGGTCTAGTGTAGATTAGTGAATCGCGCTTTTAATTTTCTCAGACGTGCGGGTTTCATCACGATGTTACCCTTCACCGTCGTAATTAAATATCTGTACATAAATCCGAAAAGACGAATTTAGAGGTACAGGCCCGAACCAGAATTTGACCCTGCAACATTCAAGACTGAGTCTTTAACCAACTGAGATATTAAAATTAAGGAAGTCACAGAAGGCCCGTATTACAGAAGAAGACTCAAGTCTTGATCTATACTTAAGTGTTGATTGTTTCTTTCTGTCATTATCTCAATGACAAAGACGACTGCTACTTAAGTATAGATCAGTCTGAGTCGCGTTCTGTAATATGGACCTTAGGCCCGTATTACAGGAGACTCAAGTCTTGATCTATACTTAAGTATTGATTGTTTCTTTCTCTCACTATCACAATGACAAAGACGACCGCTACTTAAGTATAGATCAGTCTGAGTCGCGTTCTGTAATATAGACCTTTAGGCGCGTATTACAGAAGACTCAAGTCTTGATCTATACTTAAGTATTGATTGTTTCTTTCTCTCACTATCACAATGACAAAGATGACTGCTACTTAAGTATAGATCAGAGTCTGAGTCGCGTTCTGTAATATGGACCTCACAGAATGCGACTCAGACTCTATTATGTAATCAATTCATCATTCAAATGGTGAAATGAGCTCGTTGCTCAAGTTTCTTGAGTAATTAAAACACGTTGTAGGTACATTCAGCTTGTTGCCGTTACATTTTGCGTGAGTGTGTCTGTACCATGTTCGTGGAAGTGTAAACCGCAACGCGACCGTCCTGTATCGGGTTGCACACACTTGTTACATGTTACATAATAATTTAATAAAACAGGTAGGTAGAACCACAAACCTTCTATGTTAGGTTAGGTATCTCTCTCGTTGACCGTGTACCAAACGTGGAAATTAGACAGAAAACTAGAGTTTAAACCGTAGGGAAGCGGATAACGGGATTACGGTGGAGATGGGCAGGACACTTGGCTAGAAGGGACGACGGACGGTGGAACAAGGAAGTCACAGAATGGTGGCCAAGGGGAGCGACAAGGCCAGTGGGCAGACCACCAGCCCGATGGTCAGACGATGTCGTCAAATTGACGGGACCTCTATGGATGAGGTTAGCACCGGACCGTGACGATTGTCGCTACAGAGAAGAGTCCTATACCCAGCAGTGGGTTGAGTATGATGATGATGAGTGGTATATGTACCACCAACTCACCAACCCGCGTTGGATCAGCGTGGTGGACTATGTCTTATAAACCCCTTCACTGATTCGAAGAGAGACCCGTGCCCCGTGATGGGGACGTATAAAATAGATGACGACATTATAACACTTTTGATTGTACTGCAATAAAACACAGTTCGACAGGAGATGAGAAACGCTCATGCATAATGGCGCCTACTTTTCAAATCGATCAATGAGGTTAAGCAACTTAATATTAAGTGGAACAGAGTGGCGATTTATTACAAGTGTTTCAGTGATTGAAAGTAAGTTAGTTAGAAATAAATTCGTACCAATAGGTGAGGAAGGGGGGGGGGGGGGCACACGTGTTGTGAGAAACTGATCGCCTTAGATTGCGCTGCGCCTGTTTGTTACGTGTTCGCAGTTTAAAAAGTTCAGTGAAAATTTAAATGCCCGTAATATTCAAGGGCGGGGCGGGAGGTGTTTAGTTTTTTGTTTAAGATTTTTGTCTGTTTTTGTTTGGTTTTATTTATCACCCAGTTCCAAACCGACACACTATATAGCCTAATCTTAAAAACTACTGGACCGATTTCAACAATTCTTTCACCATTAGGATGCTACATTATCCCTGAGTAACATAGGCTACATGTCCCGAGCGGAATGCTAGTGTATCACTTTGCTTATTGGACGTATACCTGTCCTGTAGGATAACTTACTAGCTGATGCCCGCAACTTCGTTTGCGTGTTAATTTAGATTTTTACATAGAAAAGTTTTTTCCCGCTAACTCCCGTTCCCGTGGGAATTTTGCAATATCCTGTTGCAACTAAGCTTTAAGTTTACTAAGGTACCTGCATGCCAAATTTCAAGCGTCTAAAGTTAGACGTTTAAGTAAGCGGTTTAGATTTTTCATACAAAAGGATTTTCCCGCTAATTCCCGTTCCCGTGGGAATTTCGGGAATTCCTTTCTTAATGCACCTCTACGGTACCTAAGCTACGTCCCTTCCAAATTTCAAGTGCCTACGTTCGGCCGCTTAGGCTGTGCGTTGATATGTCAGTAAGTCAGTCAGACAGTTTCTCCTTTTATATATTTAGATTTTATACAAATAATTTCAGTACGCAATAAGTTGGGGTCAATAACCGACGAGCACCATTCATGATGCACAATTATAGGTGTTGAATGCTATGCCGCAAAAGCGCGACGTTTGACGCCATTTTGACAGCTTGGAAACGAGAGGCAGCGGGAAGCGAGTTAGCTTACAAAAAATAATATAATTTATTATTTCACTAGCTTTCCGTCCGCGTGGACTACAGGTTATATCGTGCCCAGCTGTGGGATAAAATGTAACCTGTCCTTTCCCAAAGTCTAATCTATTTGTAGGCGTAAAAGCGTAACAGTCAGACAGACAGTGTTACTTTCGCATTTATAATATTAGTTGGGATTACTTATCTTATTATCAAACGATTTTTAAGCGGTACCCATAATTCACAATAAAAAATAATAAAAAAATAATAATTTATTTCCTTAACTTAGCATTACATTATTATATTATGTTACAAGATCACTCCCTTTAAGTAATGTTAAATACTTGTGTTGGGAGGCTCTGCTCTTCCATAAATAAGTAGGAAATTCTAGAGTGAGTAAATCAATAAAAATCGTCGTCGGGCTTCGTTCCCGTGGGAATGTTGTAGAGCTGAGTTAATAGATAAATGTGAAAAATCACTGAAGTCTTGAGAGAAACGATCGCCCTAGATTGCACCTCTACTTAAAAAAATGTTTTGTTGCTTCAAAATAGTTTAAATAATACATTAATATCTATTATAAATGCTAAAGTTTTTTAAAATTTTATTTGTTAGCTGTTACTCCTTCACGAAAAACTAGTTGACCGATTAAACTTGGCAGTAATAAAGCTTTGACAACGACCCAAACCCCCACGGGAGAGAAGTCCCGGGCGGAAAGCTAGTAAATAATATAAATAGCGACGCATATCCGCTGCCTCCTGTGAATATGAAATCACCATAAATTTATCATTGCGCGCGATCGTACGCGTGTTCCGCGATAGACTATGAAATTACACCCATGACGTCATCGCGTTGTTGCTGTTGGCTCACTTGTGGTGTTACTAATAATCTAAATCTTTTTTTTATTTTTTTTTATAATAAGATGGATTAACTTTTGACCTCAATCTTGACCATAAGGTCAGAGATGAGGTCGACGATGGAGCGAGTTAACCCAGAAAATGCCTATACAGGCACTGGTACTCCCACGCACCGACGGAACACAGCAAGCTGTTTGGCGTCGGACTTCGGTAGGAGGGTGGTCGCTAACCAGACGGCCCTTTACAGAGCCTGCCACACCGCATGGACGACACCTCAGATTCAGAAAAAAAATGAAGTGTCGTTGCCTGGGATGGATTACTAGGAGGCAGGTCTCATTTGTGTTTCCTTAGTCGCCTCTTACGAAACCCACGGAAAGAAATGGGGTGGTGTTTTTCTCAACCGATCACCACACGGCCCAAAAATCACTTGGACTTCTAGTTTCGTGTCAATAGCAATAAAGGAGATCATTTTGGCCCAATCTTGGCCAAAATGATCAATAAGGGGCTATAATGGGTTAGTCATGACTACAATTCAACGGAGGGGTAATGAGGTCTGGGATGTAGCAAGCTCACCCAGAAGATGCCATTCAATCGAACTTTTGCTCTCACTGACCTAAAGGTTAAGGAACGTACACAGGGGCAGAGAATCTGATGGATGACTAAAGTGGCAATATATCACGAGCGTTTCCGTGCTTCCGTGTCGGTGCAGACCGTTGCCGATTGACTACAGTCGTGAAATCCAAGTCACAGGCCGTTTGGCGGTTTGAAAACTGTCACCAGGGTTACTCAAGTTCGCTACCTGCTTTGTTATACCTACACTAAAAGAAGAAGAATCGAACATTCAAGAGATTCGAGTCATGTGATGTAACGGAAACAAAGACGTAGGCAGAGTTCCATTCCTTGGAAAGATGAGGAAAGGGCGCGATACGAATCCATGGTTTTCTTTATTTATTTTTTTATTATAAGATGGGTTAAATCTTGACCTCAATCTTGACCATAGAGGTCAAAGATGAGGTCGACGATGGAGCGAGTTAACCCAGGAAATGCCTATAAAGGCACTGGTACTCCCACGCACCGACGGAACACAGTAAGCTGTTTGGCGTCGGACTTCGGTAGGAGGGTGGTCGCGAACCAGACGGCCCTTAACAGAGCCTACCACACCGCATGAGACCATAGGACGACACCTCAGATTCAGAAAAAAAATGAAGTGTCGTTGCCTGGGATGGATTACTAGGAGGCAGGTCTCATTTGTGTTCCCTTAGTCGCCTCTTACGACACCCACGGAAAGAGATGGGGTGGTGTTATTCTCAACCGATCACCACACGGCAAGGTATGTTCAAGGATGGTACGTCTGGAGATCTAACAGTCGAAAAGGGCAAGCGGCATGAGCAGTATGAGCACATGCAGCAGTTTTACTAAGTATACAGATTGTTATCATCCCCTTACCCAAAACTAGGGAAAAATCTTTCTTTTAAGGCCGTTTCCAAAGGCGACCTGTTTTGATGACATTTTGTATCGATTAAGTTTAAGGTACAGAGGGCCACACATCAAGTTACCACATACTTGCACTCTGTACCGTTGCGGTAAAAAGGGTTTTGCAATGAAAATGGAGTAACCGTCTACCGTATGTACTTCTTTTAGCCTACTTTAACTTAGTGAGAAAGACTAACGAAATCGAAGCCAATAATGTGCACACGTCAAACAATAAATTTATATTTACATGCAAGCAATTCACTACATGAATCTTACACGTGTATAACTTTATATCTACTATAGTAATACAGGAAAACAATCCAAATAAACATGAATACAGAATATTGAATATTTTTGCTAACAATACAAATTGTATTATAATGTATTTTATGGTAAGTACTTGCTTATGAGATCCATCAAACATGCAAAAAGCCGCAAGCGGTAAACTAATAACCAGAAACTCGAGCTGTGTAAATTTACTGGCCGAATATTGATGCATGCCCAGGCTCACAAGATTTGACCAAAGGATATAATAAAATTATAATTTTAAACAATTAAATTACTATCTAAACTCTGAATAACAGCTGCTTCCCCCAAGTTGAATTTTAACGTATCTCGCTCCCCGTCACCAATTTTGATTAAATATCGATTATGTCAGCTTTCAAACGAAAAAAACCGCTTCGAAATCGGTCAATTCTTTTAGGAGCTGCGATGCCACTGACAGACACGCAGATACACACGTCAAACTTAACACCTCTCCTTTTTTGCCGGGGTTTAAAAAATAAGTTATGAAAACAAGACTCAGGTTTAACATTTCTTTTTATTAGCCTGTTTACGCCCTCACCGAGGGGCACGGGCCTTCCTTCGTGACACGAAGGAATTTTAGACCATACTCCACCATGCTGGCCCAATGCAGGTTGGTGGACCGCGCGCCGCCCGAAAACGAATTTTCTTAGACGTGCAGGTTTCATCACGATGATTTCGGTCACCGCCGAGCAAGTGATAATTAATGAGAAATCTGTTCATAGATCCGAAAGTACCTGCATTCGTATTTTCGGATCTACCGACAAAGGCCCGTACCAGGATTCGAACTCGCAACCTTCCGGTTACAAGTCTGGTTCATTACTAACTTCTTCTTTTCGTATCAATGGAGTACTTAAATCAGACCTGCCCAGTAATTGGCCAGTTTCACGGCCCTTTCATTGGCCTCGATTAGGTCGTCTATTGTGCAGGAGACCGGGCACAGGAGGCATGATAATATGGTGCTCCATTATTTGTGTGGCACCGCAGTCGTTTTCCGAGAAGCCCCGCTTCTTACGGTTTGCCCTGCGCCTGCCAACACCTGCCCGAATTCGTATCAGCGTCTCCCATGGAAGATCTCCTGGAGGCAGGTGTTCCGCAAGAGATAGATTGAAACTATTCGATTGACATAAAACAGCACAACACAACAACAAACATACAAGTAAACATGAATCATCAAACAGACAAATAAACATAAAAAGAAACAGAAACAAAATTCCACAACCTAAGAGGAATCTGGGAGCCCATTTGTTGGAACTTCTCAGCCCATAGTTCCAGTCTGGCACTAACTAACTGGGCTAATTTCAGATTACATTGATAATTTGGAGCCCTAACTGCAGTGAAAGCCATTTGGTGTATAGAAGCAATTATTTATTTATTTTGTATGCCAATCGACATCCTGAGTCCTTAGATTCTAGATTCTACGTAGTCCGTAGACGACTATGTACAGTCGTACACCCACTGCATCTATGGCAGCTTGCCAGAAGAGTGCAATCTCGCAGCACAATGTCACTAGACTTCCGCTTCTAAAAATAAACCAATAACACAGGTGAGGTGTTGTGTTATTAGTTATTAGATTACATACTTATTTGTTCTTAAACTCCGACAAAAAAAGAGAGGCTATTTAAGTTTGACGTGTGTATCTGTGTTCTGTGGCATGGTAGGATAGTAGCTCTTAAATGAACGGACTGATTTTAATATCTTTTATTTGTTTGAAACCTGTCGTATCGAGATGGTTTTTAGCTATATTTTATCAAATTGGTTCAGCAGTTTAAGAGTTAGTTGTAAGCAATGAATGTCGGCAGTGAGGCCAAAATTTTATAGAGTTATTTATTCAATTTTTTTTTAAAAAAACGCTGTGGTGAAAGATGTTAGGGAATATCGGAAAACTGGTAAATAAAGTATAAATGTCTTTTTATTGGTTTACTGGAGGGTTTACAAGCACCGTACCATTTTTAGTGTTAATTTTATAGATATGTAGAGAAGGCAGGCGCGGGGGTCACTGGAGGCAAGGGGTCGTTGGGGACCGGCAAGGTCGCGTTCTCTAACATTGAAATGCAATCCTATCATATCCTACTAATATTATAAATGCGAAAGTTTGTGTAGATGTATGGATGTTTGTTACTCTTTCACGCTCAAACGGCTGGACCAATTTTGATAAAATTTAGTATGGCGGTAGTTGACACCCTGGTTTAACACATAGGCTACATAATTTTCCCAAATTTAGGGACAAACGCGCTAGCAAGGCGAAAAGCTAGCGCGTATATAAATAAGTACTACATTTAATTTTATACTAAACTAGCTTCCCTCGATTCCTGCCCGTGGGAATTTTGGGAATGAATTAGACCTTTCACTTGAATCGCTCCATTTACTGGTGAAAACCGTATAAAAATCCGTTCAGAAGTTTTTGAGTTCATCGCGTTCAGACAGACAGAAGCGGTGCGGCGGCCGGCGGCGGGGGATTCTGTTTTATAATATGGTATGACAAACGAGACAAAAACAGACAAGAACACGCCCAAAGCAAAGAAAATACGGCTACTGTTTACTGAACTATTTCCCACCGACATCTTTTATCTAAAATATTTCAGTAAAACATTTTGACCAATATTTTGCAATTCGCATACCTAAACTTTTTAACGAAGCCGCTAATTCATGTTATTTTATAAAAGGAAGATGACTTTGTGACAACGTGTCATCACCAAAAGCGTTCGTTTTATTTTTAAAGGAATAATTTTTTTGAAAATTGAAGAAAAAGCTTAGATAATGTTACCTTCAACGTTGAGATTTTTTTTGATAATAATGATTAATGATACGTACCTGAAAAGAAAAAGCCATATTAAATCACAAAATAAAATAAAAACCAGAAAAATATTTTTTTAACCCCCACATTGTTTGGGTCGTACAGTATGTGTATCTGTATGTAGCATCGTAGCTCCTAGACGAATGGACCGATGTCGATGCAGTTTTTTTTGTTTAAAATCTAACGTGATCGAGATGGTTCTTTTAGCTATATTCGATCAAAATTAGTTCAGCCGTTTAAAGTTATAAGCAATCAAATGTCGGGGGTGTGCACCGATTTTCATGGTTTTTGATTTGTTTTATTTGTCTCCGTCCCGGATAGCAAAATAACTAACGCGTCCCCGTCGCGTGCTTGTTTACGCCGCATGCGATACAAATCTCGTACACCATGTGTTCAAAAAGCACGCGAAGGTTTAAAACATTGGACGAAATAATTCCCACGGGAACGAAGTCGAGTCGAGGGTGAAAAGCTAGGAAAAGATGAAGAGAAGCGCTCAGTACGGATCCGGAGAATCTAGACAAGGTAAAGGATGGTAACCAGCAGTGCGTCTCCTCGCGAAGCAGCCCCCCGATCGCGGTAAGTTTGAACGAGTTTACCAAAGCTAAATCGCTCACGTTTCTTTTGTATTCAACGTTTCTATTGGGCTGAATACAAAGGAAACGTGAGCGGTGTAGCTTTGGTAAACACGTTCAAACTTACCGCGATAGGGGGTCAGGTTAGTCACCTCCACGTTCCGAGCTTCCGTGGTGACGTCAACCTGCGCACGCGACCTTCATGTCACCATTTCATATGCTACTAATGCGATATGACGTTTTACGATACATGTAAATTACACTTAAGTCAAATGAACTTTTGGTTTTTTAAATCATTTATAGCGAAAAATGTAAATACACGTAGGTATGTGAATCTTAAGACATATGAAGCCAACTAATCTGAACAACTTTTCCTAAAGTATGTATCTATGTGTCCGTCTGTAGCATCGTAGCTTTAAAACGAATGGATCGATTTTGGTGCGGCTTATAATGTTTGAAAGCTGATCGAGATGGTTCTTAGTTAAATTAAAGTTATACGAGGAAGTGATTATTTACTGTCGGGGTTGAGCAATTTTTATTAATTTAGAACTAGCTTTCTGCCCGCGTGGACCTCAAGTTACATAATGCCCAGCTGTGTGACAAAATGTAGCCTATGTCCTTTCCTAAGGTCTAATCTATCTCTGTACCAAATTTCATCAAAATCGGTGCAGTAGTTTAGGCGTGAAAGACGGACAGACGGACAGAGTTTATTTGATAAAACTTTCAGAAATTTAAAAAAAAAACATAAAAAAATATGGTGTGTACCAAGATGACATAACGCTAAAGGAGCTAAATTCTAAATTCAAATCGCGCATCGCCCGACGCCCACGATCTTGAGACGCGAACTTGACCGTGTGGAGGTGACTCACGCGTCAGTTTCGATAAATTTTTAACATTTAATTATTAGTTGCTTTAATTAAAGGCTGAATTTTAACAATTATGTACCGTGATGATTATATGAGGAGAAATATATAGGAATGCCTTTCTTTACAAACAGCAAAATGTATAGAAGCTGCCTAAAATAAAAATGAGTATAAAAGCTTATTTATCTTTTTTTACAAGCCCATATATACGTCCCCACTGAGGGCCATATACGAAAAAAAATTTTTGATCTCCCATACAAAATGCGCTATATGCTGATGAAGTTTGTACGGGAGCTCAACAATTTTTTTTCGTATTTTGACCTATGTTCCTTGGGAAAGTTGTTCAGTTTCATGGACAGATTAACCACCCGAGAGGTTGAAAGAGAGACACCTAAAGCCCTGTAATTTTAATTTAATTGATTTTAGTAATAGATTTGAATAGATAATTTAAAACTAGCTTTCTGCCCGGGACTTTGCCCGGGACGTGAGGTAATGGTATCACTAATATTTCCTCATTAGATACCACAGAACTCATTAGAAAATTTAATGCCAAATAAAATTTCTCAACTTTTAACATGAAAAAAAAGACGTTTAATACGAGTCTAATAAAATAAAAAATAAAATAAGGTAAGTGAACCGGTACCTTATAATAACAGCAAGTGCAGAGGTAGACAAACATAATCTTCAGGTACTTCATCATTTCAGAAAAACGTACAGTCGTTCCCTTCAAATAAATATACACCCAAGCATCTAGTGATAGGTTTAAATTAGAACGAACTCGGGCCTTTAACTTGGATGAATCGAGCTAAAACGTATTTTTGTGAATGAATTCTATGAAATACTGGACATAGATTTCCCTTTATCGCATGGATTTAGCCTTAACGTAAAACCTAGCCTTGGTGACTAAACCTATTACGGAAGCTTGATAAATTAGGTAAGGTTCCGTACTTAATAAAATGCTCTCTTTACGTTTACATATAGCCAATAGGGATGTTGACAATTTTTTTTATTGTTTATTTTAAAAGGGAACTGAATCCAAAACCCAAAACCGAAATATTTTTTGAAAACTATTAAGAAATAAAAAAGTTACAAGCTATTAAATTTCAATAAAGGGGGAAACTGTCAAACAACGAAAAAGAGATGCACTTACAGACATGTGGCGTCACCGCCATTTGTTTGCGTAGGTAAAAACGAGATAGCTAGTCCTTACGATAATATAAATGCTAATAACTTGTTCATTTATAAACCAATTTTAATGCTGTTTTCAGATATTAATATATTTCTAGCATTTTTTTGTTTCAAATACAATAATTCATAAAATCAAACACTGTCAACATCCCTATTGTGACGCAATTAAAAAACCAATCGCGCTAAAAAATGAAATTGAAACGCGACATACTCGTATTAATTTTGTCAAAAGGTTGTGAAGCAGCCTCGTTACAAGGTTGTTTCAATCCACATATTTAGCGCGATTGGCGTTTTAATTGCGTTTCAATCTAAATTTCTTTTTTTATTGGTCTACATTTGCTTTGATATCTCTCCAGAAAATCCTTAACTAAAGGTTGCCTGGTGGAGATTGCTACCTTAGCAATAAGGCCACCTTTTGTACATTCTGTTTTCTTGTGTATTTATGTTTCTTGTTTCAATCCACATTTTTTAGCACGAAGGCGTTTTAATCCACATTTTTTAGCACCATTGGCTTTTTAATTGCGTTTCAATCTGCATTTTTAGCGTTTTAATCCCTATTTTTTTGTGCGATTGGCGTTATAAGCCACATGTTTAGCGCGATTGGCGTTTTAATCCATATTTTTTAGTGCGATTGGCGTTTTAAGCCACATTTTAGCGCAGGTCGTTTTAAAAAGCGTTTTATATGAAATTTCGTATATTTGACTTTTCGAACTTTTAAGTTTAAAAAATTAGGTGCGATAAGTTCTAACAGTGTATAACTTCTGACTTTTGATACCTTATTAATATTCTATGGATATAACTCTCAACTCTTTTTAGTCATTAGCCAAACTGGAAACTCATTACGATCGGAACTCTGGAAATTAATAAATAGGTAATTCATTTCTAATTAGATGGAGATGGAGTTAAGATGGAGTTTTCAGAATAAACTTTGGACTTAATGAAATATTTGAAGACGTGATTTTACTCAATAAATAAATTTCTTTGTTCTTAACGCTTTAAGTTTAATTAAGACGGTGTGTTTGCGAAGTATGTGAGTGCAATTAGTAATAATAAGGAATTAATAAAAACTAAAATTCAAGCTACTTAATTCAAGCGATAAGGCGCCGCCCTTGCACACTTTGGATTGTAAGATTGTATTGTATGTTTTATATTACCATGTGAAGTATGCAATAATGTATTTATCTATCTACTTGTTTTGAATAAAAATATACGTATTATTTGAATCGGCTTAGATAGAAAGACCTTAGTTTTCCCCAGCTAATTTTGTCCCCCAATGTTAATAAATTATATGTATGTGTGACTCTTTGCAGGTCTACCTGAAAGAAATTTATTGTTAGCTGTGTGGTGTATTTGTTACAATTATTATGTTTTTTTGAGTTTAATAAAGACTATTTGTATTTTATATCAAAGCACCAAAAAACTAATATAATAAGAAATTTCACCCATTTAAAATTCCTTTTGTGAATTGAATACAATGTATACCAAAGCCTGCGGACCCTCACAGCTATCCTGTTAAACCGCGACTACAATACATAAATCTAACAACGAGTATAAAAACTACACTAAACAATTTCGAGATAACGCACGTAATTTAAAGACCTTAATTTTATTTTTTGAGCCCATATACATCCCCACCGCGAGGGGCACAAGCCTCCCTTCGAAACACGAAGGGGATTTGGCCATAGTTCACAACGCTGCGCTGGCCCAATGTGGGTTGATGGAGAGTTGGAGACCACGCGCTTTTAGAAAAATAATTTGCTTAAACATGCGAATGTCATCACGACGTTTTCCTTCACTACTGAGCAAATAATTAATGAAAAATCTTTAAATATATTTTTTTTAAGAACAATATATTGGCTGGATAATGGATTGACGTTTGTTACTCTTTCACGCAAAAACTTATGTACGCATTTTGATGATTTTTTTTCAGCAATATGTTGGGTTAGGTTGACGAATCCATGAGTGAGTCAGGATCCTGTATTTTTTATATTAAGATTCATTCTTCTATTAAACAGCAATCGAATACAGTTTGGTTTTTTAAATGAAATAAAAAATACACTACTGCTTTTGTAAAAACTAGAGTGTTGTTTTTTTAAAGCTACTATAGTCTAAGTAGGTTTGTGATTTTCATAATTTAATATTACTAAACCTCGAAAACGTCAGTCTGCGGTAGGACTCGAAGGGAGCCAGACGTACTTTTAATTATTTTAAACTAGCTTTCGCCCGGAACTTCGTTCCCGGCGGATTTTTTTGGCCATTTTCCAATGTTTTTAATAGTTATTCTGCTATTCAGGACGAAGACAAATACAACAAATCAAAAACCACGAAAATCGGTCCAGCCTTTTCGGGTTAAAAGTGTTCGAACAAACCTGACTTTGTTTTATATATTAAGATTGTCTCAAAATATCAATTTAAATTATAGAGTGAAGAGCCCATACAAAAAAACTATGTGCGACAAGGAAGTGACCTGTACCAGTTTTTGTAATCCTACTAATGTAACAAAATGCGAAAGTTTGTGAGGGTGGATTCGATGGATGTTTGTTAGAGCGGTTACGCACTATGTCTGATCCGAACCCGTGAAAATATGGTCCGTAGTAGCCGTAGAACTATTTTTATGGTAATTTACGCACTAGATCCGATCTCTGTCATCCGATACTATTACATTTCTCCGTATCCATATTTTCATGGGTTCGGGTCGGATTCGTATCGGACATAGTGCGAAACCGCTCTTACTCCTTCACGCTAAACTACTGGACGGATTTTTGTGGAACTATATATAAACTTATATTGCATTTGACGACAGTCTAACCTAGGGGCGAAATACCTAGCTTTTCGCCTGGGACTTTTTGGGAAACTTTGTAGCCAGAGTCCCGGGCGAAAAGCTATATTTTTACTTTGTATATATTTTTATATTTTACCATGCGGTTTAGTGGTTAAAATGTAATATATTCATTTTAGTTTCAGTGGCCCATATACGTCAGTGGCTACAAAATTTCTCAAAACAACTTTTAAAGTTCTTAAGGCCCTATCATACTAAAATCATGACTTTCACAAATTTTACAATAGTATTTACCTAACAACAATATCTGGGTTGGTCAGTAATCGAACTCGCAACCCTCAGATCAGTAGGCAAGGTCATTACCGATTAAGCTAGCAGACCATTTAAGTTGATAAGAATTTTGCATGACGCTCTTTTTTTATTCTTGGTCGGTATCGGAAGGTACTAATCGAGTCGCATGCGCAAAACTTACAGTTGTAAGTCCGGACGACTCTCATGTACCCTTAAAAGGTAGTTGCGCGACTGGATCCGCCGCGCATCGACTCGATATTATGTACATTGTGTATCTTATATTCTTTTTGTTGCATTATTAGGTCCCCACCTATGAAACTGCTGTTTTTCATATCCAGTCAAATAAGCTGTATTTGGGCCTGGTCATCAATTATAATATACACATCAACACGGTCTAGGGATATTGCACGATTTTTCATACGAAAGAGGCCTGTTTGAGGAGCTATAAAAGCATACTCGAGATACGGAGGGCTATAATTTCCACACGAGCAAGTGCTAAACTTGAATTTTCAATTCTAGTCAATAAATGTTGTTTTACTTGAAATTTGTAAAAACGTGACGGAAAAGAAAACGAAAATGCACTTTTTGCCTGCTTTTTGTATGAAAATGGTCGAATTTACGCAATTTTTTTTTCTTTTTCGTCACGTTTTCACAAGTAAAACAAAATTTATTGACTAGAAATGCAAATTCAGGTTTAGCACTTGCTTGTCTGAAAATTGCCCTTCAAGTATCTCGAGTATGCTATTATAGCTTCTCAAACAGACCTCTTTTGGATGAAAAATCGTGCAATATCCCTAGACCGTTTTGATGTGTGTATAACCCAAAGTAAAATATATACTTTGTACTGAAAATAATCAAGAATAAAAATCT
Organism: Aproaerema taeniolella; assembly: GCA_949987775.1. Taxonomy (NCBI): domain Eukaryota; kingdom Metazoa; phylum Arthropoda; class Insecta; order Lepidoptera; family Gelechiidae; genus Aproaerema; species Aproaerema taeniolella. The sequence continues at coordinate 4,992,516 of OX465265.1, forward strand.
AAAATAATTTAAGAAATCAAAGAACGTAGTATGTTATGTTGATAGGATACATTCCTAAGGGATGTATGTAGTGTACTTTTTACTTAATTTTTAGGAATAAGTGTATTGGATTGCGGTTTAATAGAAGAATGAATCTTATCAACTCTATCTAGATCTTGTAATCATTTACTGTGTTCTTGCAAATAAATTGGTCTTATTCTTATAAAAATACAGGGTCCTGACTTAGCCAACGCGCTAACATACATTCCTTAGGGATATGAATATGTATCCCAAGGGACCCCACCACGATTTTTTTATTTTATTAATGAAGGGTTCGCTCTTGACCACAATCTAGCCCAAGGGCAAAGATGCGGTCGAGGATGTAGCAAGCTCACCCAGAAGGAGCCTATTCACTCGAACTTTAAAGAGATTCGGGTTATATGAACTCGGAAATACAGACGCAGGCGGGGAATTCCATTCCCTAGCAGTGCGCAATACGAAAGATGATGAAAAGCGCTCAGTGATACAAGGTTAAAAAACCATGTTGTGGATCTTTGAGGATATAGTGTTTAAAATTTTTTTGAAAATCGTAAAGTATGCGAATAACAAAACAATACATATTAAAATAGCTATTAATATAAAAAATAAAACCTACAGGAAAACACCTTCCAAAACTTTAGGCGCCAAAAAATACAGTACAGTTACACTGTTGAATATACATTGGATGATGACGCAATATAATTATTATAACGGACTTGGATTCCCAAAAGACCAATATGGAATTGATGTCATGTTTTCAGGAAAAAAAATGGAAATGGAATGACATACACACATACATACGCTTACGCAGAATGAGCAACGAGAAAAAGTACTAGGAAGAAGCAGTATTTGGATTGACATTCGAACTATAATATAATAATAATAACTCATTTATTTCAGATTGTATCATCCATAAGTTTTAAAAATAAAATTAAATTAAATTAAAATAATAAAATAAAATTAAAATTAATGCTAGTTCAAAGCACTTGTGGTGCAATTCCCAACTTTCATGCTGGAGACGGTCATGAAGGCGACCTTTTGGCCGGAAGTTGTGTGCTCCACCTTTTCCGAGGAATGTTACCGTCGTCTGACACTGATTTTTATGATTATTTTTATATGATAAGTCTTTTCTTTATAGCTAAATTTATGAACTAAATATGGGTCTTATTTGCCTAAAATAAATTAATAATTAATAAGATATATAGAACATTTTCTGATAGTAATTGTTTTGTTTATTCATTGTTAGGCTATCTAAGGTCATTTTAATTTGTCCATCAAAGCAGAAATACTTGTTTAGGCTACAGAAGGGTATCAGATTACAATGTTTTATTGGCTTCACCTACCGAGTTAAAATAACATGAAAAAGCAGCACTTGATGTCAAATTCGTGTAAAATTTCAACTTCCTAGGCCGAAGGATTTAATGTAATTTAATCTCCAAAGACAAAGACTCAGACTCAAGGCCTGGAATTCTAGTCTAGACGCCTTAATGAATTCCTGGTTATATAAACGTACTATAGACCTTCCGCTTGCCTGCGTGTGCCACCGGTTCTCGGTCTTACTTTACTCTTTGCTCCTGTACCGTATACTATGTAATAGGTCTTTACCTATGAAATTGCCGTTTTTCATACAATATTTTTGGAAAACTGAATTTTCCATACTAACGTTTTCGGATTTTTCTCGGGAATGCGAAATCCAAATTTAGCAAAATTTTGTGGGAAGGTTTGGACAACATTAAGTTAATTTTCATCATACTTACTTTATTAAAAGTTTTAACTATAACAACGGTACAGCAAAAATAAGCAATGAAACGGGCAACGGATGAAACGAGCTATATTTGAGTTTCTTTTTCAGCAAATAGATCTAAAGTAAATATGTATTAATTTGACTCAATATCTTCGTTATATGGCCAAGGTTTTAAATGAAATTTTTTTTTAGTAATAGCTGTTCAATCAAATAAATTATGAATAAAATAAAACTTGAGAAAAAATCGGCAATTTCATAGGTAAAGACCTATTATTTAGGTATAAGAGATAAGTTGTCACTACAGAGGATGAGATCTTTCTTTGCGCCATATCTTATTTATTAGATACAACTAGTATTGTCTCTTTTAAAATTATTTGGCAATTATTTTACAAGATTTTTTAACTTGCAATGTAAAGTATGTTTGTTCGGGTCAAATCATGAAACTGAAATTTAATGTAATTACCCTCAACCGGCTTTGCTTGAATTTTGCATGCACCTTTGGTTAAATTAAATATATTCTTAATAAGATGGCGTTCACGATTTATATGATATTGCCAATAAGAGAGTTAATTTAATGAGTATTAAAATAGAGAATGACGAAGTCGCCAATATCAAGTAGAGAAACCCCTTACAGGTTGTAATACGTCGATTAGGTTGACGATTTTGGAGCACTAAGATGTTATGAGCCGACACACCCCACCTTTAGTTTGGATAATAATGCAGGGTTAGCTAAATGACGTCATTATAAATCCAAGATAGCTGACTATATGTTTTTTTTGCACTCTCATGATATGAGTATCAAATGAAAGGGTTTGGTGAGAAAATTGCAAAAAATAAATACAGGGCTTTAGATATCTTATAGCCCGTCCCTAATCGTTCCCGGTGCAAAGGTTACGGCTTACGGCTGCCCATTACGCCCATTACGGCTGCTGCATTTCCGATTTTGTATATTGACTTGTGATAGGAAGATACAAGTGACTATCATCGAGACACTTTGTCAACGACAATATCACGGTTCACAGAAAAGTTCGTTCATCTCTTCCCAGGCTATTTCTGTTTTCCTACAGTCGGTCGACAGCTTATTCTAAGCCGCCCGCCCCCTCTATTATTCTGCCAATTTGTACTGCAGGCAAAACCGCACGTTTTAAACAGAAGCTATGCATCTTTTGCAATCGGTACCATATAAATGTAATACTTAGCTTCTTATGTCAACACATTGAAACAAATTATCAGTCAGAACTCCATCCCAATGCGATTATCTTTTGTTGGATATAAAGTTACTGCCAGTTACTTATTTAGCATACCACAAATCTTGCAATAACGAACCGATCGCTTGTAGCCCAGTGGCGCTCACTGAGATCAACCAATCAGTGAGGTCAAACAACGTAGACAGAGACAAGGAACGTGATAGGTGACCAGAATGACAATTTATCACGAGCTTTTCCGTGCATCGGAGGGCACGTTAAGCTGTCGTCGGTCCCGGCTGTTGCTGATTGACTACAGTCATTAAATCAAGTCAAAGGCTGTCTGGCAGTATGAAATCTCTGACACCAAGGTTAGTCAAGTTCATCACATACTTAACTATACCTAAACGATGAGAAGAGAAGACTATCCGTAACGAAATAAGGTTGAATTTCACTAACAATCCTGATTGATGTAACAAGACCGCTAAAACAAGTGTTTTACAAAATAATTGCAGTTAGTAGGTCCCTACTTTGAATGTCAAATTTATATAAAGAGGCAAGAAATATCGAATTCGCAATATAAGTACAGACAGTAGCACGTAAGATTACTCATTTGCACTACGAAATCATTTGCTATTACTAGCAAAATAAGAGCGACGTCAAGTTCAACATGTATAGCCTGATGTGCTGCCGTGTTTATTATACAATTTAGTACAGTCAACACAAATCATATTAAACTAGTTTTGCATGCGTAGTTGTCAATATCAGTTGGAAAGTGAAAAAAACAGAAAATAAAAACGGCTTCTTCTTCTTATCGTGTAGGTATAGTCAAGTGTGTGGCGAACTTGGCTAACCCTGGTGTCAGAGTTTTCAAACCGCACAATGGCCTCTGATTTGGTTTTAACGACTATAGTCAATCGACAACAGCCGGGACCGACAGCTTAACGTGCCCTCCGAAGCACGGAAACGCTCGTGATAAATTGCCACTTTGGTCACCCATCAGGTTCCCTGCCTCTGTGTACGTTGCCTAACCTCACTGATCAGATGAGATCAGCGAGAGCCACTGGGCTAAAAACGGCAAAAACGTAAGAATTTACCGATTTCAATCCCAATACAACAATGTCTATCAGCAGATAATCACAAACCATAAGTCATCAAAATATTATGTGTATGTGTTTTTTGCCTTTGTTGCTTAAAAAAAAAAACAATTTTGACTAAATTTATATGAGTCTGTTTTAGGATTATACTCTTTCGAACAAAAAATTATTTTGAATGTCGCGCGACAATTGGCGAAGTAATCGCGTTACAAAGTATCCGAAACAAAAAAAACAACATACAGCCGATTTGAGAACCTCGTCCTTTTTTTTTTAAATGGGTTGTAAAAAACCATTTTTTTTATTATGACATCATCCGATGCCTTACTATTGTGTATTCGTATAAAGAAGTGACGCTGACTCATTTCGGTTAATTTTAGCTTGCATCGCCTCTGACATAACACGAATACGGAAAATGCATCATCCATGTTTTGAAATGCAAGATTTAAATAGGTTGTCTGAAACGGACGGATTATACGTGTTTTAGAAACGCTTTTAGTTTTAGCACGTTATACTGCCGTACTCAGAGACGTCAATATTAAAGTTAAGAAGTAATTAAATGTCATGCTATCCTTGTTTATATCAACAGAGTGAAAGGGACAACAGAGTTAAACAGTACTTAACTTTAATTGACGTCTCTGAGTACGGCAGTTAGACTAGATTAGTTTAGTTTTAGAACGTCTGGTTTAAACCTTCGCGCGATTTATGCACACATGGTGTGCAGGATTTTTATCGCACGCGTCGTAGACAAGCGCGCGAAGCTTCTTTAAATGTAATGCCGTCCTTATTTACGTCAATACATAGTATGACCTGAGCGTTAGAATTCCTAAATTCAGCCCCACTGAAAGGTAATCATAAAATAGTGATATCTCCGCATAGAATAAAAACTTTAGGGCAAATTAATATGTGAGAATTCCACGCTGGACTGGGAATGAAAGAAAAACGTAGAAATCGTAGAATGCTGCCAACTCTTCCCAGGCATACTGTAAAATGTGAGACTCGAGGGTTTTGCTATATCGTGGGCGAAAGGCGGACAATTTCTCACCACTATATATCATGTTTCATCTAATAACCCTCAGAATTTAAGTGAATCATGGCATCAAGAGGTCCTAGAACCACTGATGCTCTACCTAACCCGATAGGGATTATGGGCGTGAGCGTATGTATGGATTATGGGGAATTCTGTGTCACATCGAGTCGATGGAACCACCAATCGCGCGTCGATGGGCTAGTTCGAGGAAACGTGGAGAGTTGCGCGGCACGTCTGGTCGTCTATTCCACTAATCAATGGTAGACACCATGGCGTTTGATGACAATGGAGGCCATTTTATCCGTTCAGGTGACGAAATTGGGAACTATTTAATTTTCATATAGTTACTGACAGTCACTCCGACCGAGGTGGACCGACGATCTGGTAAAGATTGCGGGAAGCCGCTGAATGCGGGTGGCGCAGGACCGATCGAGGTGGAGATCCCTGGGGGAGGCCTATGTCCAGCAGCGAAGCGCCACCACCACCACCAGATTTAGCCAAGTTCGCAACATACTTGACTATACCTACACGATAAGAAGAAGAAGCGCAATCGCCAACCGAACGTTATGTTGCTACTACCTAGCAACAGAACATTGAGTTGGCGGTGGCGCCACTAATCAAAGCAACCGTCATCAGATATATAAAAATTGGATAGTTCTCCATTTCGCGACATGAACGAATAAAATGGCGATCATTGTCGTTCCACCGCCGCCATTGATAAGTAGAATAGCCCTTCAGGTGTCGCGACGCGCTTTTGTTTTATATGCAGCGGAGCGCCACGCCGCGTGACGCTCCACGTCTCATCTGAACGGTAGGGCTCGTTTGACGTGTGTATCTATGTCTGTCTGTGGCATCGTAGCTTCTAAGCGAATGGGACAATTTCTATGCGGTTTTAATCGTGATGGTTCTAGCTATATGTAAATGTATCTTATATACATATAAAATTGGAGGACTGACTCATCAACGCCCAGCCAAAACCCTCAAACCTAGAAAGCTGAAATTAGGCAAAAAGTTGTTATTTTATGACGTAGACAAACTCTAAGAAAGGATTTTTTGAAATGAGGGTTCAAAGTTTGTATGGAGAAAACAATTTTTTTAAAGTTAAGCCGTTTAAAAGTTAAAAGCAATCTGATGTCGTGGGTGATACAAAATTTTAAATTTTATAGAGTTATTTTTGTTTGAGTACTACTACTAAGGTTTGTGTGTTTTTTTTCTTTTAATAATAAAAATGAATGTGTGTGCTACTCTGTGTGTCAAATAAACGTTTTATTATTACGAGTCCGGGTTCCAATTAATCCTATATCTGAACATTTTGTTTTTCCCCTACTAATGGCTACTTTACCTAGCTAATTAAATACTTCATTATTCGATAAACTCGTACATTGTTTACTTAATTAGCATATCGCATCACGAGGTGGCGTGAAAAAATAATAAGATAACGGAAAAATTAATGACGTAACAGAAAACGATTCAGTCAGATAAAGTCGACGCATTTACGCGTATCGATATCGATATTGCATTTGCAATGAAGTTTTTGTATGGTAAACATTCTAATTGCTAAGCGAAATAAAATAAATACACACATCATTTTCATTTACTTTTCTCGTTTCCACTTTCAAGCTAAGAATTAATTTATAAGAATTGAAAATTCAGGAATAGAATAACACTTCCTATGTTTGAACATTTTTAACTCCGGTTAGTTTAGGTTACATTAATATTAATAGTCCATTAATGGTATGAAGGAAGATATAGTTACGAGGATAGAGAAGGAATGTTGCGGTGGTTTGGACTGTAGAAAGAATGAATGAAAGAAGATTGACAAAAGAAATATACAGTGCGAATGTAGTTGGAAGGGTCGGAAGAGGGCGCCCTAGGCGAACGTACTTAGACCAAATTGATGATGTACTGAGAAAAGGCCGTGTTAGGAGTACCCGAATCCGAAGAGCATGTATGAAGCAAATTATGAATGTAGAGGAAGCGAAAGAGGTTTGTTTGGATTGTAGAAGTGGCAATCTGTGGTCTCTGCCTACACCAATAGGACAAAGGCGTGAGCTTATGTATGTAATGTAAAAAAATAGGGTAGTTCACAAAGTATCGAGAGTTTACAATCTTACTAAGTCAAATTACAATATTACGGGTTTGACAATGTTACAGTGACGTTTAAGGAGGCTGGTGAAGTTTAGGCAATCAGAAGGTCACTTTAGTGTTAATTTAATAAATATATAATTTACACGCAATATGTTCAAGCAGGTACCCAACTTGAGCTTCAGGTGGTAATAGATCCAATTGGCACCAAACTCAAAAAATATTCTAAGATTTTTGAGGAATTATTATATCTATAGTTTGACCATTACCGCTGTACCGCGCTATAGGTATGCGGGGCTTGGCGGGGGAAGAGCAGGCCGCTTCTGCGGTGTCAGTTTATTTAAGCGCCTTATTGATTGTAAATAATAAATAATCATTTTTATTTCTCTTAACAATGTTAGTGTACAGGGTCAACTTAGGCCTTAGCAATTATAAGATTAAAATATATTCTAACATTGATTGGTGAGAGACTGGTGGCTGTGATAGGCATAGGCACTTAGCCTGTAGTACAGACCACCAGGCCCCATCCTCAAACCAGACTTACATTGTCCATTTTGCTGGACCATCAGAGAGAGACAGAGCTATACTTGGAAACAAGAGATTGACAGTCAGTATCGTTTTTTAGTATAGCTCCGTCACTGTCGGATTCAATAGCATGATGGATAGTGTCGGCGAACTGACAAGAGCGGGAGCGGCCGTCCTCTGCCCCCCACCTCGCCCTGCAGACCTATACAGTGGTCACACTATGTTTTTATTAATATATTCCATACATCCATCCTTACACTCACGCCTCTAATCAATGTCGGGGTAGGCAGAGAACCGTTTGATTGACGCTAGAAAAACCCACGCCTCCCACTTACTTGCTTCTACAGTACCTATGCTTGGGAAAAGTTGGCAGCTGGCACCGTCTAAGTTTTTTTTCACTCCTAGTCCAGCATGGAAAAATTTATTGATTTATTAGTTCTATATTTATTTTGTCTTTTGACTTCGAAAAAATCTAAGCCAAAGAACTCAAACTCAGGTAAATACTATTTTCGGAAAATTAACGTTAGTCAAAAATAATTAAATACTAAAATTTAAAAACTGTTGGCGTTAAAAACTGAGACGTAGATAGCAAGCAATAAAACACCAATTTAAACTTCACTAGTTACATAAAAAAATGCTTATTTTAAATTCATATGCCCTACATTTTGTTGGTTAAACGTAGCCAGCATATGTAGAGTGTGCAAAATACAAAATAATTTTATATGTTTCTCACTAATTAAGCATTATGGTTGCAGCTAAACAACATACTAAGCTTTTCTACTACTAACATCTTTATAGTACGTACTGCCAAGGAATGGAATTCTCTGCCTACATATGTATTTCTGAGATCACACAACCCAGATATCTTTAAAGTTAGAGTGAATAGTCTGCTTCTGGATGAGCTTGCTACATCCACGACCACATCGTGAACCCATCCCTACTAATATTATAAATGCGAAAGTAACTCTGTCTGTCTGTCTGTCTGTCTGTTACCTTTTCACGCCTAAACCGCTGAACCGATTTTGATGAATTTTGGTACAGAGATAGATTAGAGCCTGGGAAAGGACATAGGCTACATTTTATCCCACAGTTGGGCACGATATAACCTGTAGTCCACGCGGGCGGAGCCGCGGGCGGAAAGCTAGTTCTTAATAATAATAAAAACCTAAAAGTATATGATTAGTAGATGAAATCAATCATAGACCCTTAAAGCCTTTAACACTGGTGACCAAACAGCATATTAATGTCCGTAAAACTCAACACTTGGAAAAATTAATAAGTCTATTTGAATTTGATTGCTAGTGCTATGTTGTGTTATAAAAAAGAAACAATCATTTCAATGCATATACCTGCCTATTCATGAATTAAAATTATCTTTGACTGAATGACTTTCAAAACCACATTGCAATATGAGTGACATCTGGACAGTGATAATATTGTTTGATACAATAAAATTAATGAAATGACTAGGTACCCAATTATTTTTTTAAAACTATGTTCGTAGATACCAAATAATGTAAATTTGCTTTGTTTAATTTGTAACTTTATTTACAGTCACATATTGGTCATTATTGATTTGTTCTCAGGTTGTGTTCATCTTGGTGTATGTTCCAAAGGACCCACAATACAAGGGAAAACCAAAGTGTAGGCCTTTGAGTGTAAAGCATTTGTTTATTATTACTTACTGTAAAAATACATGTCTTATAAAATAATCCTAATAAAATAAAATAAATAAAAAATGATGACAAAATAATAATGAGGAACGGCTTAATATGTGTAGAAAGATTGTACATGTACATGGTGCCAAGTGTATTAATTCATTAATATTAAGACTCAACAAGTCCGCACTATTTGGCTGAGTGTCCAGCATACATGCTGGTAAGAAGACTAAAGGGAGAAGATTAAATGCAAGAGATAAATTAAGAAGATAATAAAATTATTAAGAAGATAATAAAACAAAGGCGAAGGCTTCTGTAAGGTTTGAAAAGGTGGAACCGTCAGTCCTTATTTGAGTTGGAGTGCAATAAAGTATATTGTATCGTACAGATAAACCCATGTGCTGTTGTGGGTCCCTAATTTGGGATCAGTCTTTTTTTTTGACTGGCATCCTTCTCTGTTGATAGATACACAGGTGATCCAAAGCAGTAATGGTAAATACTTACTCATTTTTTATTGAAAAACCCTCCTGTAACTTGACGTCCAGTTATTTAAAAAAGGGGTGTCAAGTTTTAATGTACATGAGTGTATATAAGAATGGCTTTGGTAGTGCTCCCACTTTATAACATTTCAGTTAGCATCACATATCACGTGAAATACAAACTATGTAGATACTTCGTCATCTGAGATGAAATGAATGAGCTTGTTAGACATTTTATAAGGAATCATTAACTTTTTCTCTTCTCTTTATCATATCCGGATCCTAGACTTAGTTCCATGATGACTTTACTTATAATTTTAGAGTGAAATATAACTGATTGAGGAGTGTCACTTACCGCTGAGGGGTGGATCTGCCGCGGGCGACCCGAAGTGGTGGTCGTAGGGGCCGTGGTGGTGGTGGTGGCTGGCTGAGAAGCCGGCTGGGTCACATGGTCTGCCGGCAGGGACTCTGGCACAGTCTGCAACGTCGGCCGCATCGTCGTCGACATCCTCACAGTACAGATACACTAAACACCTCACTGGCGCCCTCCCGCCGCGACCATCCTATGCCGCGGCGACCTCTCCAGCCAATCCGTCAAGGGGTGAACACCTGACTTTACCGAAAGACCACCAACGCCCATCTAACCGCATTTTCCACCGCGAAAATACATCGCGATACCCTATTCTTCAAAGTAAGAGATCAGGTATTGATACCTAATTCACTTTCACGTATATGCTAACGATCGTTGAGATGGAAAACGGAAATAGACACGCAAAAAACTATTAGAAAGCTTACGGTGTCTTCTGTCACATAAACACTATCGAGGAATTCGGCGTTTTATGTCCATAGAGGCGCGTAACTTCGATTCTGCACCACAACCGGCTCGTGCGGACGACGATGAATCGCGTTGTGGATGAATAAGTGTCTATTTAATAGTAAAATTATTAAATAATTCACTTTACTCCGCTAAAATGTCCTTACATTCTTGAATTCACTCTCAAGATGGCGGATTTTACCTACACCTCGTAAATGGGCACAAGGCTGACACGAAAACATCAACCGGCTCTCTATCAGTCTCTTTCTTTTGGAACCCAATAAAGAGAGATAGACATATACGAAAGAGTTCAACGACGATTTTGAGACGTTGAGAAAATACGTCACTGAAAAATTAACCAATGGAACATGCGCAGAAGAATTAGGTGAACGCATCCTTTTTTTTTTTTTTTTTTTTTAATATTTATGGCCTGGTTACAGAGACCTTTAAGCCAAAACTTATTTAGTTTACATCACATCACAACTTTTAGAGTTTTTCAAAAGTATTTTTAATAAATTTGTAAAGCGGAATATAGCACTTTTCCACTTTGAGTAAATCAGACAATTGGCGGGAGGAATTATTTATGTAGTCTGTTATTTCACTCGCTAGAATCAGTCTTTGGATGGAATATGCCGGACACGAAAAAAGTAAATGATCAACGTCACACACTGCGGCTTGACATTTATCACATGTGCTGCTTGTTTTGATCTTCAATCTGTATAGGTGTGCTGGTGTGGTGGCATGTCCAAATCTTAGCCGATTTATGGTAGAAATAAAGTCTCGACTGGCCACTTCAAGCTTCCAGTACCAGGGCTTTGATGGTAAGTTCTGTTGAATACTGCCATACCATTTTCCTTTTCCATTCACGTCTTGATCTGTCTTCCATAAATTCTTCCAGAGCTCTTTAATATCTTCAGATATAGATGAATAACAGTCAGTAAACGGAACTTGTAGGGCAGAACTAACATCTAAAGAATTAATTCCCTGAAATGCAGTCCTGTCAGCTATTTCATTGCCAGTGATTCCTTTATGTGAAGGTATCCACATAAAGGATACATCAATACCTTTTTGCTGGTACCCAAAGAGCATTTCTTTTATTTTAAAAACTAAATAATTACTTTTGAAGTGCTGTTTACTATTTACAAGGGATTGAATTAGACTTAAAGAGTCTGTAAGAATTAAAAAGTATTTACAAAAATATACATTTCTAATGCATTTAATAGCTTCTAAGACTGCATACGCCTCTGCCGTGAATATGCTACAGTAAGAAGGCAAAAGAAAGCTTTGAGCAAACTTAGTTTGTGGGTTATAGACAGCACTACGGACATGCGATTCTGTTTTGCTACCATCTGTGTAAAGTCTATAGTACTCTCCATAATTTTGTAAAAATATTAAATACTCTATATTGTTACTAACTTTGTGATCTATTATTTGTACAGAATTTATTAGGCTTTCATATGAGGCAGTGTAACATGGCCAGAGTGCATTTTTATAAATATTATTGAAATTATTTTTTACTTTCAGAAATATCTGACATAATGGAGGAAAATTACCAGATAAAAGACTACTTCCTGAAGTTAATGGAGAATTATACTGTAGCGAATGAGGTAAAATCCTTTTGATAACATTTTGATTGTTAGAGGCTATTAATTTAGAAGAAAATCTTTCTGCCAGATATAAGCGTCTAAGACAAAGTGGAGGAATATGTGCTTCAACCTCCATTGCTCGAATGGGGGTTGAACACATAGCTCCTAAAATGATTCTCAAAGCCTTGTTTTGAACTATGTCTAATTTATGTACATGACTACTATCTACATAAGCTAAGCAGCTATAATCAAAATGGCTTCTGACAATGGCCTTGAAGAGCAGAGTCAGTACCTTGGCATCAGCGCCCCAGGATACGCCCGCCAAACATCGCATAATATTCAATCCCTTCAACGAATTTTGTACAATATGTTTAATATGGGATTCAAATGATAATTTATTGTCTATTACAACACCTAGAAATTTGTGTTCATTTACTGTTCTTATAATTTCTTGATTATATATTACATTTAAGTTGGAGCTATCTTTGCTAAAAATCATTGTCCTACTCTTACTTGCATTGACATTTAAATGTAAAAAGTTTGAATAGAATGCATCCAGTTGACTTAGAGAATTATTTAAATTGATTATAGCTGTATCTAAATTCTTATTTACACTGTACAAGACTATGTCATCTGCAAATTGTAAAATATTTACATTTTCAGTATCAACATATTTACATATTTCACATGTGTATAAATTATAGAGTAGAGGGGACAGTGTTGTTCCCTGCATTGTACCTTTAGATGCAGTCCGGGGTCCATATATAATGTTATTATGTTTAACATACAAAATTCTATCTATAAGAAAGTTATAGATCCATTTGCAAAGGAAGCCAGGTATACCTAGGCCTGATAAAACTTTAACTAAGATTGAAGGTTGTACATTGTCAAATGCACCGTGAATGTCTAAAAAGGCACACACAATTGACTCCCTATTTTTGGCATATTTCAGGTCAGCAATGAGGGAGACAAAACTATCTGTACAGCTTCTACCTCTACGGAATCCATATTGAAAATGTGGAATTATATTATTGGCTTCAACATACCAGTCAAGTCTGACTTTAATCATGTTTTCAAAAATTTTGCCTAAACAAGAAGATAAAGAAATGGGTCGATACGAATTTGGATCATCTGGAGGTTTATTTGGCTTAAGAACTGGGATTACACATTGAGTTTTCCATGACTCTGGAATAATTTGTTGAAGCCAAAGAGTATTAAGAATTTCAAGAAAGACTCTTTGAGCATTTGAGTCTAAGTTCTTAATTAAAATGTAGGGAAAATCATCTAAACCTGGAGTAGTGTTCCTACGAGATTGTAAACTACTTTTGAATTCTTGAAAAGAGAAAGGTTTAAGAAGAAATTGTGTATTGGAATCATCATTATGAAGGGTAAAAAAATTATCTAAGTTCTCAACTTCCATGCCCACAACTGATAGCTTATCTAAGAAAGGGCTAACAAATTCATTGCAAAGTGATTTATTCTTCTGTTTGATACCCTTGAACATTTTAATATAGTTCCAAATTTTGCTTATTGGTGTAGTTCTATTGAAGGTATCACAGAGACCCTTCCATCCATTTCTCTTTTCATCAGCTATAGTTCTCTTTTTGATTGCATCTAAACGTTTGTAAGAGTAATAATTCTGTAAGTTAGGGTTAGATCTGTAAAATTTTAAGGCATTATAAGAGGCTATAACAGCCTGCTCACATTTTTGATTCCACCATGGGGCTGGTGGTTTACTTACAAAACCATTAGTTCTAACAAATTTCGGAACACATTCCAGTTTTAGACTATTAAGCCGTTCACAAAAGCTATCATATGACTGTAAAGGATTCTCCTCACTCACAACTAAGTCACAAAAATAATTTTTAGATAGTTGATTGAATCTATTCCAATCAGCTTTTTTATACAAAAATTTTTCTGTTGGAGGATTAACTAGATATCTGTCTACAGCTAATGTAATATCTGTGACTGTAGGAAAATGATAACTACCCATAGTATCATCATGAACTGTCCAGGTACAAAGAGGCGCTATTATAGCGCTTGAAAAAGAGACGTCAATGGCGGATGGGTTAGTATTAGGATAATGTGTAGTAGTAAAAGTTCCGTCATTTAAAATACATAAATCTAATTCATCAATTATATCGTATAACTGCTGTCCACGTCCTTTAGTGGACAAGCATCCAAAAGCAATATGGTGTGCATTAAAATCACCAGCCACAAATATGGGTTTAGGGAGGTCTGCAATTATGTTACGCAATCTACGTATTCTTATATGACCACTTGATGGAGGACAGTAAACACAAAGTAAAGTTAAGTCACCACATTCTGTAGACAGAGATATAGCTATTGTTTGAATATCCTCATAAAAACTTGTTTGTAAAAATTTATATTTAAGATATGGTTTGATAAGAATTCCAACACCACCATGTTCATTCTTCGCATTTTTAAAATAAAAATTGTAACCAGAAACATGGAAAGCTTGGTTGTCTTTCAACCATGTTTCATTCAATAAACATATATCAATATTTTGTTTTTGCAAAAAATCAATTAACAGAGGTTTTTTACTTCGTACACTTTGTATGTTGAATTGTGCTATACGTAGTTGTGAGTGTGTGTTAGGAGGAATATCCATTATGATAGATTTTTAAAAAGTAATTCTTTGATGAACTTTGTAGTGATTGGCGTGTCATCATTCTTATTACCCAGCTCCACTAAAGTTTGGACTATGGCCATTGTGAAATCATTATTGTTCACCAACAGAGACCTAAGGTCTTCCATCTTCAGTGCAGCTGGTTTATTTACAATTTGTACAGGGGTAGGTTTATTTACAGAGGGTTTATTTACAATGTTTACAGGGGATTTATTTACAATATTTACAAAAGAGTTGGTCTTTTTGGGCTTGGTGTTGTTAATAGGCAGAGCAGGGAATTCAGAGTCATATTTTGTGTTAGTAACAGAAGCATAAGTAATTTTATTTTTTTTTTCTTCAATTTTCTTCATTTTTATAGGGCAAGATTTTGAAATTGCTAAATGGGGACCACTGCAGTTTGCACAGCAAAGGTCATTAGGTCTGTCGCAAGATTTGTAGAA
Source organism: Aproaerema taeniolella (assembly GCA_949987775.1). NCBI lineage: Eukaryota > Metazoa > Arthropoda > Insecta > Lepidoptera > Gelechiidae > Aproaerema > Aproaerema taeniolella. Next base: position 5,007,823 of record OX465265.1, read on the forward strand.
ATGGTCACCTCCGCAACAGCTGCACCGCTGTCTGCCATTACATACTTTAGCAGAGTGATTAAATTTTAGACATCGGTAGCACTGTTGCAGGGGTGGTACGTAGTCAAAAACTCTATAAGAGAATAAATCATATTGTACAGTTTCAGGTAGAGAATTTGATAAAAATGTAATACTGACTGTTTGCAATGGAAGTCGTTCTTGATTATTAACTTTTTTTGTGAATCTCCTGACTGCAATTATTTCAAAATGGGAAGACAGCTTTAAAAACAATTCCTTGTTGGAGATATTGGTTGGGACAAAACGAATAATCCCAGTCTTTTCAATTTGAGCCGCCGGTATAAAAGCCTTCATATTGTGTTTTTTTAGGAATGCATTGTTGTTTATAAAATTATTTGCCGTAATAAACTGTTTGAAGACGACTGCGATTTTATTTGCATTAACTCTATGTATTGCCACCACACCTTTAATTTCATTACTAAAAATGTGATTTAAGTAAATTGGGCTCTTATTTCCCAATTTGTCCTGTCCTTCGCTCTGCACAAAAACTTTAAATTCAGATTGTAGTGAATTTTCAGGATACAGTCTTTTATATTCTGGTTTGTAATAAGGAAGATATTCCTCACCGCCATGATGTCCATCGCGAGTATCACTCTCACCGTCATTGTTCAGCGTCCGTTTTCGCTTTTCGGGGTTGGGGGCAGCGCCCCCACCCCCTTCATCACCATCCATTTTCACGAAACTATACTAAAAGTGCTTTTATTTACAAAATATTCACAAATAATAATGAAAAAATTAAATTTTAAAGTTGAGAAAAAATATTTCGTCTAATCTGTTCAAATTCCCGCCAAGGAAAAAAAAAAGGTGAACGCATCCCTTGCGTTTTATTATGGGTTTATTTCACTTACATTTTTAATGTAGTTAATTTTTTGAATTTTCAGTTGATTATTTTTATTTTAAATAAGTTCAACTTACTCTCTCCTTAGATGAAGTAATAAAGAAAAAAATAGAGTGAAATGATATGATACATTAAATAAAATGAAGATTATAATTCTTTTAAATTCAATGAAAATAGCAACACAAACATTCAAGATTTTTAGTCTGGCAAGAAACAAACGCCATATTGAACAAACATGGCTGCCTTGTTGTTGGCGACTGTAGGGCGCTTGTTTGCGAAATAAATATTTGTTGCTTTCTTTTATTATGAGTTCGATTTATAGTGTGTACGAACTACGTAGAATACGGATTTATAATCCAGTTAATTGGTAAGTTCCCCTGCGTTACTGTTGACAAGAAAGACTTGAACAAATGTGAACATTATTTGTGACCGAGTCAGCACAACGAACGTGAGGCCCTTTGATACACAAAATGCACATGTTTTTTACTACAATACATCGTAGAATTATTAAACATTCGATGAAATTATCTTTCAACTCATAATATTAACAGATAGAGCATAAAAAAGCGTGATTGTACAACTTTTGTGACCTCAAGTTTGAGAAGAGAAAAAAAGAGGAGATGATATCTATTGTTACGCGAATGTTCTTGATGTTTTCGACGATTAGTTCATTAAATTAGCGATTTTAATGACCTAGTCTTCCAGTTTTTTATAATTTTATACCATATAATAAACCTTCTGGGATGGCACACTAGAGACAATGGAAATATCTAGGTGAATGAACTCTGAAGATCCTAAAATAGTTGCGACAAATCTTCGCAGTTTCCTTCAATTATTCTTGTCCTTGGAAATCTAGCATGACCCTCTGACCGAAATTTTGAGTATATAAAAACAAAATAATTTGTTTCAAGTCCAACCTGGCCTCAGGGCCATTACATTAAAGGTGAACAATTTATTGCAGAAAACAAAAGTAAAGACTTAATTAGACTAAAAACAATCCAATTTTATAACCCTCTAGCTAGGCCTAGGCCCTAGAGACCTATTCTAATCGTTGAATTAGACCCCAGAATAGTTGCACTGAATCTATGCTGACTAAAAAGGGAAACAAAAATTAATAAGATCTTCATCCCTATTTTTTTAAGACCTCTGTTTTTTTTGTTTTATTATGTAAGAAAATTTTTGTTGCTTTCAATAAAAATACTAACATTACTAGGGGCGGGGCCATCTATATCTTACAGTCATGGTAATAGGGGGAAGGAGGTAATGTATTATGCGGAAAATGGTAACAAAGGGGTGGAGTGAGTCCAAACAGTCGAAACTTTGTTGTGAAGTATTACATAGATGGCCCCTTAGGTAGATGGTAGATGGAATTCATAAATGGATGCTGCCCGTTATCCACTCCATCACTTATTGTATCTACATACAGACTGCAGTCCTAGAAAGTTATAAAATGTCAACTAATTCTACTGATTTAGCTCCTATGGAAAAATCTTTTCTTTTTATTTCAGACACAACAGTGCCGACAGTTCCCTTAGGAGAGCCTTTCAAATTACTACAAATGAGTAATTGTTAAATTAAGATATCAATACTAACATTAGGTTTTTGCATAAGTCTGTAAGGATAAGCCATCAAGATGTGGCCTGCATCTCAATACTCTCACACTAACAACCAACAGCAACCAAAGGCCAATGAGCATCAGAACCAACAGAATTTGAAGACTCTTGGCATGACGTCTGCTATTTCAATGGCAGGTTAGTGTAACATCATTATTATTATCACCCTGTGCAGTCCCTCTGCAGGACATGTGCCTCTCTTTCCTTTTTCCACCCATTTTTTAAATTTTATTTAAAAAAAAACATAGTTTTTATATAAACTAACACACTTGCTAATGACAGGTTTTCCTATATTTATCAATACATTTTATGCAGCTAGAAATAGAAAGTGATCTTGACTGATTATCGTCCAGTTCCTGATAGTCAAGTTCATGACACCATCACCTTCTTTTGATGTCAGGAATCCATAATCTGGTTCTTTGAACCCATGTAATTTTAACAAAACAAAAAAACAGCTGTTTTATTCTAAAGTCCCATAGGTATCTACAATGTTTTAAACCGTCTACGACTCTCCACTCCTTTTTAGGTCCAAAACCAATAGATATAGAGAAAACTAGTGAGCTCAAGGAATCACTGGTACCATTTGGTGTGTTCGAGTCAGAAGCAGAAATGCACCACCGTATGGAGGTTCTAGGAGCTCTGCACAGGTTGGTCCGCCAATGGATCAGGGATGAATCACTCAGGAAGAACATGCCGCCAACTGTTGCTGATACTGTGGGGGGGAATATTTACACTTTTGGGTCCTATCGGCTCGGGGTAAGTTTTCTTGTACACACGGCAGCACATCAGGCTATACATGTTGACCTTGACGACGCCCTTATCTCACTCGCTTTCGTAGTGCAAATGGGTAACCTGATGTGTTGCTGTCTGTACTTACTAATCTACTATTTCCATTCAATATGTAAATTCGAGCAGTCGGGTTTAATGTGTGGCTAACTGCCGTACTCAGAGACGTCAATTAAAGTTAATAGTACTTAACTTTAATTGACGTCTCTGAGTACGGCAGTTAGTCTTAGTTTACTAAAAGCGACAATGTTGGAGCAACTATTTATTTTATTTTATATTTGTTTAAGAACTTTGGGGTCGTCCACAAATTACGTAACGCAAATTAGAGGGAGGGGGGGAATCCGGCCAATCGTTACGGTCCTGTTACGTTGGGGGAGGGGGGGGTGTCAAGGCTTGCGTTACGTGACGCACAATTTTTTATTAGTACACGTTTTTTAAATTAGTTTTGCAAATCCCTCATTTGCAGGTATTTCTCTGAGATAATATTGGCAACACCGAGCGGGCGGACTCGGTTTCCAGAGCCGTAAAACACTATAAAAAAAGACGCGAGAAAAAAAAAAACTGACAGTTCTACTTGCCGTACTGTGCTGCAAGTGTCGCAGTTATTTGTGATTTGTGCCGTGTGTCACGTTAAATTATAAGTAGAATAATACCTATATTTAAAGGTGATGACATCTTAAATAGGTGAAATTTATCAAAAGACCTTTAAAGCATACAAAGAAATAATTTTTGTTGATTAAAAAGTATCCTTATTAAATACTACCACCTATCTTTCTTTTCTGAATATTACCCTAAAGATTTTTACAAAGCACTTGTTACGTAATGGAATTGAAGGGGGGAGGGGGGGTCTCAGCTAAGCGTGACGGTCCCGTTACATGGGGGGTGGGGGGGGTCAAAAGTTCAAGAATTTTGCGTTACGTAATTTGTGGACGACCCCTTTTAAAACAAGTATCCAAGCTATTTGACTTTTTGTTTTTTTTTCGTTTTCCCCTTTAATTTGATACAGATGTCATGGGAGTGCAAAATAACTAGTCTACCATCTTGACTGGTCTACCTTATTAGATTTAGAATGACGTCACTTAGATAACCATGCATTGTCATCCAAACTGAATATGTAGGCAAAAGAGGATGGAAGAGTTTATCATACCTACTGACATTGATATTTTTTTGTCAAATTGGCGGCCATCGATGAAACCTTCATAAATCTATAGTTAACATCAATACTAACCAAAGTATATAAGAAAAAAATCGCGTAAAATGTTACGTTTCTAAGATACAGGCTGTCACAGTTTAACTAGTGGTGCCAAAACGAAAACAGTGAAAGACTGTTTCTCTTTAACATATTTTCTTATAGAACTGGTTGAGTGATGCAGAGAAGAGAATAGATATACCCTCTGCGCTCCCCACTACCTCCCCTGGAAAAGACTGAAAAAAAAACAAGTTTGTAAACGTTATTAAGCTCTGTGTATGTATTATTGGCAAGACAATAATACATAAATAGGTTTGAAACAAGAAAACGATTTTATGAAAAATCAAAGAAATAAAAACGATAATATTTGAGAGAAATGGCTAAAATTACATACTGAAACCCCTATAACGTTGTCAGGTTCACCACAGAGGTGCGGATATCGACGCCCTCTGCGTCGCTCCACGACATATCGACCGGACTGACTACTTCCAGTCCTTCTATGAACTACTCAAGACGCAGCCTCAGGTAACTACAGTTTTTTTCTTTTTTCTTTTTTATTACAGTTAATTGTGCATCCACAGACTTGACTTGATGCCCGTACCCTTGTCTTATTTATTACATTTAATGTTGTTATTACTTATTTATCATTATTAACATGTGGTCGTTGCGCTACCGTCACATGGGCGTAAGGTGAAACATTTATTAACTATACAATAGTTCTTGTAGTAACGAAACGACCGATCCGCATATTTTGACTAAGGGGTAGAATTTGTGAAGTTAAGGAATGTAGAGTAAGATTATCGGACGTTGAAACCGCGAGAACCGTATATTTCAATTACTTCCACAGCCTAATGTCATGTGGCATTTTACTATGGGCCCCATAGTATGGGGTAATGCTGCCGACATCAATAAGATCTTTGTCCTGCAGAAAAGGGCTGTTCGCGCGATTTATCAAATGAGACCTAGAATGTCTCTTAGAAATAGATATTTTGACATTTGCGTCCCAGTCCCAGTTAATAATCGTTTATATTTAAAGAAAAATGAACAATTGTACAAGAACAATTGTGATAGGCACAATGTAAACACTAGAAGCAAACATAACTTGGATTTACTAGACAGTCATCTCCACAAAGTAACAAACTCTTTTATGGGTCAATGTATACGCTTCTACAATAAGATTCCCATGTGTATTCAAAACTTACCTTTAGAAAAATTTAAAACAATAATTAAACAAAAACTTTGTAAAAAGGGCTATTATAGAATTTCTGATTGTCTGTTAGACAAGCAACCATGGGAATAAATTGCTCAGCTGCAGAGTTATTCAGATATTAAGTCAATTAAAATTAGAAGTAAGAACATTTATATGATTGACTTAAAAAGAGCGACCCTCGGAGTTTCTTGCCTATTCTTCTCCTGAGGAAGACTGCACCTTTACGAATAGGCGCCAAGTCAAAAATGCTAATGTAATTCTCTGTTTTACTGATTTTGGTAATGTATTTTTATGACGTTTTCAAGAAACACTTTGTATGTTCTATGAAAATAAAGTATTTTTGATTTGATTTGAGAAGCTTGGAATGGAGAATTGGGTGAAATGGTCCCAAATAAGTGGACTGATCACCTGTCCGTCTTTCGGACGTCCCTCTATTAGAGATCTGATAACTGTTTGACAGTGCGAGCCGCATAGTCTCGTCTTGATAATTTTACACGTTAAAAATTTATGAGTCACGGACTTCAATCCCAACAATAGTTCGCACTAGGTAGATTATAACTATAGTTTCAAAAAAAGAATTAATTTATGAAGTTCCAAAAACATTCAGGAGAGCCATCACTACCTAATAATTGCAACTTTTGAAACTACATACATGGTTTTATAAAGTATTTTTTGTTTTCGTTAAATTTTTTTTAAGCGCTGAATTATTTTCGATAAAATTTATATAGGACCACTTCAGGAGCATATTCTTTCGAACAAAAGAAGATTTTTTTTTAAATCGGCCGACAATTGGCGGAGATATCGCGTAACATACATACAAAAATAAACATACAGTCGAATTGAAAACCTCCTCCTTTTTGAAGTCGGTTGAAAATGTTTTTGGTTGGATATGAGCTTACTATAATTCATAAAAAAACTAAAATTTTAAACATAATTCTTTGTTACATAGATGAACTACAATCTTTGTTTCCGCCGTGTGGTGATCGGTTGAGAATAACACCACCCCATCTCTTTCCGTGGGTGTTCTAAGAGGCGACTAAGGAAACAAAAATGAGACCTGCCTCCTAGTAATCCATTTTAGGCAACAACACCTCAGTTTGTTTTCAATCTGTGGTGGCATCTTATGGTCTCATGCGGTGTGATAGGCTCTGTAAAGGGTCGTCTGGTTTGCGACCATCCTCCTACCGAAGTCCGACGCCAAACAGTGGCTGTATTCCGTCGGTGCGTGGGAGTACCACTGCCTTAATTAGCATTTTCTGGGTTAACTCGCTCCATCGTCGACATCATCTATGACCTTGGTCAAGATTAGGGTCAAGAGTTAACCCATCTCATAATAAAAAAGGCAGCGGTGGTTTCTGCATATTGTCTCCAGTCCCTAAGGCATTCATAACAATGGTATCCCGATTTTTTATGGCCATTTTTAGGTTAAAATTACAATGCTACACCTTTCCTCTGCCCGCCGCCTCTGCTTCTTTGATAAAACTGCCTGTCGTATCGTTACCGTTATCTATGCGTAATATACATAGGGCTGCCATCCGTCCGGGTTTCCCCGGATTTGTCCTAGTTTGGAAGTCGTCCGGGGAGCGTCCGGGCGGGTTTTTAAATTGTAGTCCGGGTGGGTTTACGATCAGATCCCGTTCCCATAATTTATGTAAAACCTACATCCCTAAGAAGGTTAAAAATAAAGCAAAATTACTCACTTGTCGTCACAAGAACGATTAAACACACTATTTCATGCAACAAAAGAGGCTTAAAATTAACGTTTTCTTATGTCAAGTACGGAGTAAAATATATTTTAATCAAGATGTAAGTGAATGAAAAAAGTATTGAAATGTCCGGGGTGAAAGCTCCAAAATCCGGGGAACTTACGCTTCCGGTCCTGGGGGGCAGGTTTTAGAGATGGCAGCCCTTAATATACATAGCTGACGTATTGTGTAGCTCTTGCCTGTTTGCTATAGTACGCAGAATTACCACGTTTTCATACGTCAAACCCTGTGCCTTATGTATGACTAGCATCCCGCTCGGGACTTCGTTCCCGTGGGAATTCGGGAAAATTATGTAGCCTATGTTACTCAGGGACAATGTAGCATTCTAATGGTGAAAGAATTTTTGAAATCGGTCCAGTACTTTCGGAGCCTATTCATTACATACATACAAAAATACATATCATTCCTCTTTATAGTATTAGTATAGATGAGGACGCGTGATTAGGTCCTGGTAGTTTATGGATTCCTAGTAAATACAGTTGTAATAAAGGACCGGCCTTAGTGCTGTGATTTCCTATAGGAGAAATATCGGCCCCACGCATGTCTTCTAAAGGTCCAGGACATAATTGCTTGTGAAACAGAAGTAATAAACAAACATTATCTATGATAATAAATTTTATAATAAATTTATTCATAAATAGTAAAATAAGCCTAATAGAAAGTCAGCTAAATAGGTACAATATTTAAGTAATTTGGCTTATAAGTAGACATGTCTTCCCCTGACCTTCAAGCTAGGATATCCCTGAATAATTATATAATTATAGGATACTAGCTGACCCGACAGACGTTGTCCTGTTTTCTTTTTTTTTTCAACTTTCTTAATTTTTTCTTTCATAAGATCCTTCTCCTGATAATAACGAACAGAACAAAAAAAGAATTAGCGAAATCGGTCCAGCCGTTCAGGCGTGATGCCGTGACCAAGGGAAATAGGGATATAATGAATAATTATAAACGCCTCTCACCCAAAAGCATATACCAAGATTTTCCCCTGTCAGACACTACCTAAGCTGAAATCAGAGTTCAGCTTAGGTAGTGTAAAGCGTAATCTGCTCTTGACTGTACCAGTCATCACACCACTCCTCATCAATCTAGGGCATTGATCAGACAAAAAAATATAATGGTTGGGCGCGCGTAACCTGCATAAATATGTAAATAGCATTTATTATGAAATTATGATAAAGCGGTTGACTTGATAGATGTTTTTTCTAAGTTTTTTACTTTGTTAGTTATTTAAACTTAAAAAAGTCACCTGCTTTGTTGGCGGCCATATTGGATTTTCATTTTTTTTTAATGTGAGAAATATGTATGTCACCGTAACATTGTCAAACCCGTAATATTGTAATTTGAATTAGTAAGATTATAAACTCTCGGTACCTACTTTGTGAACTGTCCAATTTTTTTTTGACATTGACGGACTTTTTTATAGAACCTAATCTTATCCTAAATTCATGAAGGTGGCAAATTGTAAAATCGCGGGAGATATAAAATTTCACTAGTGAAATTGTAATGACGGGTTTTGCAATTTTCCTGTGACATGTGCCGCACATCAGATTACCACAAGCGTGCACTCTGTGCTGTTGTGATAAGAGCGGTCTTGCAACGAAAATGGAGTAACCTGGTTCGCTGGCCTCTGTACAATATAATACGAAGGAACGAATTTACCTTTTAAATGTTTCTTAACAGGTAAAAGACCTGAGGGCGGTCGAGGATGCCTTTGTACCAGTTATCAAGATGAATTTCGACGGTATTGAAATTGATCTGCTTTTCGCCAGGCTTGCCCTCAAGGAGATACCAGGTAATGATTACGTTACATAAAAGCTTTGACTTTAATTAATGTTTCTACAACTGTTTGTCAGTCTGTAAATTTTTTAAAAAATTTATTTCCCGCACTAATGGATTTCTTTGTATTTTTGTCATTTTTACAAACCCAACTAATAATATATTTTTTAGCATAATCGCTTATGGGCGGAAAAAAACTCTAAATGGTGAAAAATAAAACTTACATAAATCTTAGTGCAGGATTTTAAAAAAATCAAAATATGGGTGATTTTAAATTAGTGAGCGAAACTTTAGGAGATGATTCTCCCCGCGAAACTGAACAACTTTCCCCAAGGAACCCATATGAAATTCTGAATAAAAATTCCGACTCCGTACTAAGGCAATCAGCTGATCACACAAGATGGAGAGGCGATTTATTTTTCCTGTTTCGACCTATGCAATGTTCCTTGTTAAAAGTTATTCAGTGTTGTAGGCTGATGCACATCCTATATTTTCGCTTATTTTTAGTCACTAAATATACACATCAACACGGTCTATGGATATTAGGGTGGGTCACGAATGTATGGAGAAAAATAAAATGTATTATATTAAAACGTAATAGTGATAAAAAGGTGTATTAATGCGTTATTTTTATATATGCAAAAAATGGTTACGATCAGATATCATCTTCAACCTCCGGATTGACCTTGAAATTAAGAAAAAGATACAAAAAAAGGTTTTTAGGAAATTCCCTTAAGGAGTATCAAAATTGGTTTTTAATATGATATTTTGTAATAAAACACTAGCCTATAGAACATAGTTGTTTAATTTTGAAAATTAAATACCGTACCTTATCTAATTATATCTAATTTATTGCCTTTAATTCACCAAAAAATCCTTCTTGCTGTCAAATTTTGGCATATCTTTGCGAGACGCTATCTGGTTTTTAATGTAGCCTTCTCTTGCAAATTTGCTGCACAAAGCACTTGAAGCTTCTGTGATAGTCTTAACTGCCATTTCCACTGCTTGGGTATGACAGGGAAGACGTAGCAGAGGCTATTCACCCTCACCTTTTTGATCAACTATCAAATGTAAATTTTCGTCACTAATTTCTTTTAGAATCGGTGGTTCGGTGATATTTTGCTGCCAATCCATCAGATCTATGTATGAAGATGCATCTAGGTTTATCTGCAGAACTTCAAATAGACGGATTTTGTTTTATGTAATGGGACGAGCTTTCGGTAATCGTCGCGCAGCTAAGTCACGAATGTGTTTTAGCGGATCAGTCAGTATTACCAATAATAAATTCTCGGGATGGGCGAAACAACCATTTCTTTGAATTACAGGATCGACTTTGGTTTTAAGTTCAGCTGACAGGTACCTAGATGAAGAGATCAGCTTTCACAGGTGTCGTGCTCCATCCTTGCAAGTAGGATGAGTCTTGATAGCGAATCAAGTCGGAGCGTAAACTTTAACAACATAGGTTGCTAATATTATTAAACTTTCAGATGGAGTTTTCGTTGAAACGTATACACGAAAAACACGATTCGCTTGAGTCAGCCATCTAGCATGAGATACCCGGGGATTTGTTGGCTAAATCTTCAGATAGCTTTCCTTTTGTAACAGCTGGTTTTCGTTCGTTCTCTGCGTAGCTTATTGGGATCAGGTACTGGTACAGTCGAGTTAGTCGTTTGCAGAACTGCTGATGCGATAGCTTCCCCTGCTCTGTTTGATACTCCATATCTGTCACAAGTACAATAATCCATGGAAACGGAAGCAGTCCAGTCCGCGGAGCTGGATCAGTTTTTGCATGCAGTGCGAGCTCGCTGTTGCTGTGATTAGACTCACTGGAATAAAAAGAAGTAGAAAGTGCATCAAGTGGCACAGAAGATGCCTAGTTTTATGTACTTCCTGATATTTGCGCAAAGATTCTTGCTGTTGGAATTTCCTTTTCAAAGATTTCCTAGCTTGACTTGTAGTGGCATAAAACTTCATTATGTCCTCATAAGAAGGTAATATATTTTCTTTCAAGTCACAAATTTCACCAAACAGGGGACATTTCGTCGAGTTTTGAGTGCGTTCCATAGTCATAACGAGCAAAAAACAACCTACGACTTCATTAGCTTCCGTGTTATTGACGCAAGAAATGTGTCGCGCTAAGTGCAATCGGTGACCCCCCTCATGCCTCAAATAGCTAACGACAAGAGGTTTATTGACCTTAGTTAGCAAAATGACAATATGTTCGGTCAAACGGCATTATAAAATATTTAAAACCCTGAGTATAATTAATTAATTTAGCTCGAGAAGTTACCTCCTATAAACATAATTTGAAAAACTTTGAAGTAAATCCGGAGGCAGTTAAATCATATGCAAAAGTTATAATATTTAAAACATGTCATTTCTAGTCCATTTTGCACCCTTCTGCCGCTATTAGAATACAGGAATCAAGAAAAAAAAATTTTGACCCACCCTAATGGATATTTCACGATTTTTCATACAAAAGAGGAGGGCTATAATTTTCAGACGAGCAAGTGCTAAACCTGAATTTTCAATTCTAGTCAATAAATTACTTTTTACTTGAAATTTGTGAAAACGTGACGGAAACTAAAACGAAAATGCACTTTTTGCCTGCTTTTTGTATGAAAATGGTCGAATTTACGCAATTTTTTTTTCATTTCTGTCACGTTTTTACAAATTTCAAGCAAAACAAAATTTATTGACTAAAATTGAAAATTTAGGTTTAGCACTTGCTCGTCTGAAAATTATAGCCCTCCATGTATTTCGAGTATGTTATTTATTATAGCTTCTCAAACAGACCTCTTTTGTATGAAAAATCGTGCAATATCCCTAGACCGTGTTGATGTGTGTATAAATACATTAAAATAAATGCTGATGCTGCTACAACATTAAGCTGAGCCAAAGCCCTTTCACCAACACATTACATATACATATTTACTTATTGAACTTTTCCGTTTTCGTTTATGGTTATTTTGGTGTTGTATGTTGTACCGTGTGTGATGGTTTATGGGCTGACAGAGAATTAATTTTGCGTAGTAGACTTTAGTTTTTAAATAATCGGTGGGGAAAATTATTTAAAACACATTTTGTATGCTCTCTTGTAATCTCCAAACCATAAGCAACAACTATCAAAAATATATACTAATACCATAATCTAGCTTACTCTATCTCTTTTTTTTTCTTTTTATGAAATTGACATCTCGTCACACCGTGTGTATGTTGTTTGCCAGATTCATTCGACCTAAGTGACGACATGCTGCTTAAGAATTTGGACCAGAAGTCGGTCCGGTCGCTGAACGGGTGCCGCGTCACGGACGAGATCCTCCGTCTTGTTCCCAACATCAACAACTTCAGACTTACATTGCGCGCTATCAAGCTCTGGGCTAAAAGTGAGTATCCATTCATTATCATAATCATTTATTCCTAAACACAATTCATATTGTGTTGGAATGTCAGTAGGTAGTAATAATAATGTAATTCTAAATTAAAAATTTAAATACAAAAATAAATTGAATGTCAATATTTATATGAAACTAAAATTGATAAAGATGGAAAGCCAAACTAGCTTTCCGCCCGGGACTTCGTTTCCGTGGGAATTTGGGAAAATTATGTAGCGTATGTGTTAATCCAGGGTGTCGGCTACCTCCATACCAAATTTTATCGATTGGTCCAGCCGTTTGAGTGAAAGAGTAACAAACATCCATAGTAACTTTCGCATTTATAATATTAAAAAGGAAAAGATAATAAATGAGGTGGTGTATTATCATTTTCAAACTTTTTGATACTGTAGCAGCACTTTTTTAACAAAAAAAATGGTGAGGCGGCCTATAAACGCATTTGTTTATTGGTGAATAATTGAAAATTCAAACTGCCTGGTGCCCGAGACTATACTCAACTGGGTTATACCTTTTCTGCGTGTATTTAGTATTCTACACTGTAGTGGTGTGACACACGGATGTAAGGGTTGTATCATGATGTTCTTACAGGAGCAAACTATGGTACTTATAGTTAAAATAAATTAAACAAACTACTGTTTACTGTTTGCACTGTTTTTAATAATACATATATTAATATAGTAGTGATTTTATATATCGTATTGATTGTTTACAGGGCACGGCATCTACTCAAACACGCTAGGCTACCTAGGCGGAGTGTCGTGGGCGATGCTAGTAGCTCGCACATGCCAGCTATACCCGAACGCGTTGCCCGCTACACTCGTGCACAAGTTCTTCTTAGTGTTCAGCCAGTGGAAGTGGCCGCAGCCAGTGCTACTCAAGCAGCCAGCGGCCGTCAACCTGGGCTTCCCCGTCTGGGATCCACGGGTGAGTGCTGTCCTATACATATGTTCAGTGGAAGTGGCCGCAGCCAGTGCTACTCAAGCAGCCAGCGGCCGTCAACCTGGGCTTCCCCGTCTGGGATCCACGGGTGAGTGCTGTCCTATACATATGTTCAGTGGAAGTGGCCGCAGCCAGTGCTACTCAAGCAGCCAGCGGCCGTCAACCTGAGCTTCCTCGTCGGATCCACGGGTGAGTGCTGTCCTATACATATACAGGGTGTGATAGCTTACCAAATACTTAAATTGTGTTATCTCCTTAGTATAATCGGCTATAATTTTTTTTTTTAACGGAAACGTCATGTTAGATATTTTCTTAATTTACCTACTTTGACGTAACGCAATTTACCGCGCCCCGTGCGGACCCCTGCGCCGCACCGTTGTTAGAATGCGATGTACATTGCTGGTTTTTAGTATTTTACGCTGTAATCATTGTTTTTTATTGGAAAATGGAGTATATTAAAATAAATAATTTTATTTCCTAGCAGAAAATATTTAAAAACTAGTAAAAAATTGAAAATTTTCTTAAAGAAAATTCCAGCGGTAAATCATTCAGATTGATGGTCTGAGTTCAGAGTTTTAGTTTTTGCTAAGCTGTCCCTTACATCCTGTATAATATTTAATAGCAGTTTATCACTCAAATGTTATAAAGGGGAAATAAGTGTATTTCATAGGTTTTTGGTCGTTATAGGCTTGTACTGCGCAGTACATGGATATTGTTAGTAAGGCCGTAGAGTGCACTCAAACGTTTCCCTTTGCACTGTAATCACATTTTGCGAATGTAGAAACGTATAAGAGGCATACAGAGGAACGTTTGAGTCTTGCGTGCTTTTGGGAGGACATTGGCTGGCTGGAATAGTTAGCCCAAACAATATCACGCACAATGGCCAAACCGAGAAAAGGCTAAGTGCGGAAAACGCCCGAAAAACATAACATGTTGAAACCTAATAGGGCAGGGGTGACCAACTTGATTATTTTATTTTATTTTATTTTATTTTTCTTTATTAAGGAAAACATACAGCTATTCAACACAAAATACTTATTCTAAAGTAAACTAATCCATAAGCCAGTCAAGTTTTCACAAAAAGATATAACATTATGCGTTGGATACATAAACTAAATAATTTAAATTTAAATAACATTTTTTTTAAACTTAATATAGATAGGAACAAGTGTCAAAAATATAAAACCAAAGATAAAACCTAACAACAAAAATAAAAACAATAAGTTTAATTTAATTTGGTTTTATGATGTTTCTTGATGGCAGAAACAAATTGGGATAAACGTAAGTTAAAAATGTCCAAATCATTGTAAGTTCTATCATAAGTCTCACAAGCTCTCACAACGAAGCGATTCTTTGCATAATTGGTCCGACAAAGAGGAGGAGCAAATGTTGATCTAATAGCTCGTAAACCAACCTTCGTGCATTTAAAACCAATTTTACCCAGTAAATATGAGGAATCAATATAAGAATTTAAAATTTTGTAAAGAAGAATGACGTCACGCTGTTCACGTCGCGTTCTAAGATCCAAGACATCCGGAATCTTTCCAAATCTGTAATTAAGTCTTCTAATAAATTTGTTCTGGATTCGTTCAACAGCATCGACATACACAGCGTACCGGGGGTTCCACACTGCGGAAGCGTACTCAAGTTGAGATCTAACAAAAGAATTAAATAATATCATCAGTGTTCCCACTTTTTTAAAATCTTTACTCTGTCTAAATAAAAATCCCAACATTTTGTAGGCTTTAGCCGTTATTTTTTCAATATGCGATTTGAATAACAATTGATCATCCAAGTACACACCTAGGTCTCGCACCTCAGACACCCTTTTCAATGGAGTATTATGAATGAAATACTGATGGTGTATATTTCTTTTTTTACGGCTATATGTAATTAAATAACATTTGTCTACATTTAAAAATAATTGATTTTCCAAACAGTATTGACCTAGTCTATTCAAATCGGATTGTAGATTAAGGCAATCTTGATTTGTTTTAGTTATATTGAAAATTTTCGTGTCATCAGCAAACAATAAACAACTTGAATGATGAAAGCAATCCAAAACATCATTTATAAATAAATTAAATAAAAGAGGTCCAAGATGCGACCCCTGGGGCACACCAGAAGTAATTGGTATGAAAGAGGATGTGAAGCCTTTAACAGAAACCGCCTGAGTACGATTCCAAAGATAGGACTCTAGCCATCTGAGGAGGTCGCCGTG
The DNA here is from genome assembly GCA_949987775.1 of Aproaerema taeniolella. Taxonomy (NCBI): domain Eukaryota; kingdom Metazoa; phylum Arthropoda; class Insecta; order Lepidoptera; family Gelechiidae; genus Aproaerema; species Aproaerema taeniolella. The sequence goes on from OX465265.1 coordinate 5,023,616, forward strand.
TATTCCGATCAACTCAATTTTCTTAATTAACAGCGAATGGGATATTTTATCAAAAGCCTTTGAGTAGTCGGTATACACGGCGTCAACCTGATGACCGTTACTCATGGCTTCTAAAACAATGTCAAGGAACTCGCACAGGTTAGACTCAGTGGAACGTTTATTAATAAAGCCGTGCTGTTGAGTGATAATTAGGGGTCTGACCGCTGGAAACAAGGAATCGTAAACTACCTTCTCGAATAACTTAGGAATTACTGAAAGTTTTGAAATTCCTCGGTAGTTCCGTACCATGTGTTTATTACCATTTTTGAAAATAGGTACCACAAATGATCTCTTCCAAATCACAGGCATATTGCCAGTAACCATTGACAAATTGAAAAGGATACAGAGCGGATAAGCCAACTCCTTGCAACACCTTTTCAGAAAAACTGGATGAATGCCGTCCGGTCCGCTACCCTTGTTCTCATCCAAGTGTTTTAAATATTTTTCAACTATAGTAGTTGTAATTTCAACGGACGACATCAAACAGTCACCATGAGTACCGCCCCGAAAAGATGACGATGTTGGTGTGAAAGTTTGGCCCTTCTCAAAAACCGACTGAAAAAAATCACTAAACGCATTAGCGATGGACTGGCCGTCAGATACACGCTTAGTATCCAAGTATAATGTGTCTGGAATACTATTTGAAGATTTTTTAGATTTTCTGTAAGTCCAAAATTGCTTAGGATGGCGACATATATTACTCTCAGACCTTGAAATGTATGAATTGTAACAAGTAGATTCTAACTTTTTTATTTGTTTCCTAATATCAGAGAATAATTCATAGTCGCATAACCTTTTATAGCATTTCCATTTTTTATGTATTTTAAGTTTTTTATTAATAAGTTTTTTTAGCCTTTGAGAGTACCAAACAGGATATCTATTATCATTAGTTATCATTCTTACCGGAACAAATTCTGAAATTATATTATTAATTATGCTATAAAATCTGTCAAGAGCAGTGTCCATGTCGCAACCATATAGACACTTCCAATCGACTTTCAAAAGGGCTCCCCTGATAACATCATAATCCGCAGCGAAAAAACGACGCGCAACCCGGGGCGCTGATCGTAACTCTAAGATGTCCCGTCTTCCCTCGTACTCGATACACAGCGACGGGTGATGAGCATCCTCAGGTGTAGATAGAGGGACAGCTCGAGTAACTTTACAACCCTCACTGCTTAAAACCAAGTCCAAACACCTATTATTAACATTCAAGATACCGTTACACTGCGTCCAGTTTGTGAAACATAAAAATCTATCAACTTGAGTAACTAACGTATTTTCAGACGAATTTTGTAGTGAGTATTCATTTAAATTGTCCTGGCTTACACTCCAGATAGCATCCGGTATGTTGAAATCGCCGATCAATAAAAACTCGCTATTGCACAGTTCAACGCTTAAATCGGAAATATAGTCAAAAAATAATAGTTGCGCCGACGCTTGTTCCTTGTTTTGAGGGAAATAGGAACAGAAGATATACAAATAATTAACGGTATTATTGTGCAATTGTTCGTCAAGTGCGACCCCGACGCAGGTAACATCGGGCGAGCCGTGCAGCCGCGGCAGCGGGCGCGGCGGGTCCACCTGCACCGCGAGCCCGCTGCGCACCGCTATCAACGTGCCGCCACCCATCCTTATACCGAGCCGCTCGTAGTCCCGGTCGGTGCGGTATACACTGTAACGCTGATCGAACAGTTCGCTATCGAATATCCCGGGCAACAACCAGGTCTCGGTCAAACATATTATGTCATAATCGGTATTAAGTAAATTCCTCAGGAACGTTTTGGTTTTGGTTCGTAAACCTCTGACGTTTTGGTAAAAAATGTTTAAAATCATTATTTACAAAGTAAAAACCAACAACTTTTATGTATATTAAGTGAAACAATATGAAATAAACTCTGTTCTGAATGTAAAAAGTCAAATAATAATATTATTAACAACTTGTTTACTGAGATACCGACATAAATAAAAATAATACTGGTCTTCCACAAAACATGAATCGCGTCAACTAAGTGTAACATTTTAATTTTAACATCACGCAAATTAAAATAGTAAGCATTTTTTTGAAAATAGTAAGCAATTGAACAATTAATGTCCAAATAACGGGACCGTGGTACAAAAATTAACGAAAGAATTGAAAGTGGGTAAAAGTTTAAAAAACATACAGCATCATAGATAAAGTTTCTAGTTGCATTGAATATACTTGTATTAGAGCACTGGTCGACTAATAATAACGAGAACCAAACATTGGAACGCACGTAGCTTACGCGCTGAGTAAGAAATGATACATACACTCTCCATATTAAAGCCAACGTGAACTCGTGACTAATCGAAACAAACTCTTTTACTAGAATGTATAAAAAATAACTTGTTCCAGGGGTATTAATTTTTTGGGCCAATATGTAACAACACTTGGACTCGATAAAAAGCCCGCGAGACCCAACAGTTCTGCCATCAAAACCACGTGCAGTTTTTCCTAAAAGCATGAGAGACGATAAATAAAAAGTAAACAAAGGATAGATATATGAACATGCAATCTTCATATTACTTATACAATCTTTTTTAAAGCCTCTTCAGATGTGATGTGTAGGATGGGGGAATTCTCCGTTCGACGCACCATAACTGTACAATTACGCACCCAGCAGTATGAGTAGTTCAGCTCTTTCGCCTTGTTACGGGCTTGTTTCAAAAGGAACTTATTACGGGCAGATAAATGATCGTTAATATAAATACGATTGTTCATACCCATAAATCCTAGATCACTAGCCTTTAGGTTCCTGAGCTTCCTGAGAGACGCCAGAAAATCATCCTTCTTATACCTCGACTGCAACTTTAATATAATCGGTTTTGCCATTTTCGACTCAACATCATTCTTAACTGCAACTCTGGTGACAAAATCCACATCGGTATCTATGTTTAGACGAAACCCACTGAGGTTTGCCAAGGTCTTCACAATGTGCAATAGGTTTTCGCCACCCTTTTCCGGGACACCATTAATTTGGATGTTAGATCGTCGCACCCACTGCTCATTCCTGTGGCTATCTTCCAGTAGACCCCTCACTACGCTCCTTAACTCATCAAGTTCCAATTTAGTTGCCTCAAGAGTAGAGACCCTGGTCTCAATAGAAGTCACTCGTTCAGACATCTCATCCATCCTGGTGTTAATTGTTGATTTCAAGTCAGCTATGTCAGTGGTTACTTGTTTTAAATCGCTCTGAATCAGTTGAATGACTGAAAATTGCGCTTGAAGACCAGCAATCTTTGAAGAGATCTCAACAAGTGTATTTTGAACCGACTGCTCAAATGGAGAATCCTTCACAGCTTTAGGTGTAGAAGCATGACCCAGGGGAAGTCCCGAGGAGAACCTTGAAGAAGCACCCTGCTTGTCAGACGTTCCTGGCATAGACTCTTCAATCCTGGACTGTGTAGTTGTTTCTTCACGGCAAGACAGACATGTCCACGTACTTCTTCCGGAGCCAAGTCTATTGAATCCCCGTTCTGTTATTCCTCCACAGTTAAAATGGAACTTCCTTTTGCACACAGAACATACTGGTCCATTACCAACAGCTTCGTCACACGCACAACAATCACTTGTTGAAAACATGTTGCCCCAAAAATGATAACCTCTGGTTATAGCAGCAAATGACAAAAGACGAGTGTACCCAACGCATTATACCCAAGATCTCCTGTTTACTAACGAAACCCTGTGCGATCTACCAATTACATACTTCTTGAAATCTTTAATGAAACAGCATAGTTCAGTACACAATCATGAAGTATTTTTTTAAAATTATATTAAGAGAAAAAACTTAAATGTGACATGTTTTTTATTTTTTTGCCTTGCCACGATCGACTGGACTAACAGTCGCGATCGACCGGTTGGCCACCCCTGTAATAGGGGCCTTCCACATATTACGTCACGCAAAATTTCGATTTTTTTTTTTTTTTTTAGACCCCTCCGCCCCCTATGTCACGCTTTTGGTATCCCTTTAACATGTACTGTCACGTTTGGTATAACCACCCCCCCCCCCCCCCTCCTCCCCCATACGCTGTGACGTAATACATATGTGGATGACCCCATATTGGCTGTGCCAATTGAACAAAAATACTTGTGGAACTCTAATGTAAACGCTGTTGGTTTCTCAAATAAATAAATTAATTGGAATATTGTTCATTAGGTGAACGTATCTGACCGCTACCACCTAATGCCCATCATCACGCCTGCCTACCCGCAGCAGAATTCCACTTTCAACGTCTCTGCTTCCACCAGGACTGTCATCATGGAGGAATTTCGACTAGGTCAGTGAATCACTTGAAGATTTGAACATAACCGTGAACATTTAATTCGTGCTTTCTAATGATTTTTTACTCAAGACATGTCATGCTCAAAACTTAAACAAAAACAATTACAGGGTGAAATTGAAAACATTCGACAAACTTTGGGAGATAAATCTACCCATGATTACGAACAACTTTTTCTATGGGACCAACTTTCCTACTAAATAGTAAAAATCAGTTGTTCCATACATTTTGGTTGAGTAGGTATTGAACTTTTGTATGGAACAGCAGATTTTTATTTTTATGTCTTCAATTTCACCTGTATAAACTGTGAAATGTCGGACTAGGTGCACATAAAACCAGCGCCATGACTTGAGCTAGTCTCGAGTCGTGGTTTCAGCTGAGTGCGATCCTTTTGCACTGCACATCAAAACACATAAGATTTTCTCTTAATTTAACTTAGTTTAATCTACACTAATACTATTAAATTTTTATATATTATTTGATTGTTTGTTTGCATTAAATAGGCTCCGAAACTACTGGACCGATTTGAAAATTTTTTTCACCCTTAGAATGCTACATTGTCCATGAGTAACATAGGCTATATCATTTTCCCGAATTCTCCCAGGAACGAAGTCCCGGGCGGAATGCTAGTATAAATATAAACTTTTATTTTTGTTTTTTGTTGTGTTTTTCTACTGTACTGTCCTTAAACATTCGTGCTGTGACGTCCTATGCAATAAATAATTATCAATTCAATTCTCGAAACAGGTCTAGCGATAACGGATGAGATAATGCTGGGCAAGTGCGGGTGGGAGCGGCTGTTCGAGGCGCCGAACTTCTTCTCCCGCTACAAGCACTTCATCGTGCTGCTGGCGTCGGCCGCCAGCCCCGACGACCAGCTGCAGTGGTGCGGGCTCATCGAGAGCCGCATCCGGCATCTTATTAGTGAGTTTACGATCGTTGTACCACGTTATTTTTAATCAGTACCCAAATATTTTGTACGTAAACTTTATGAAAATTTAACAGACCCTTTTTTTTTGTTTTATATAATAATTTCAAGCTGGATCGTCTGAAGCATGAGAATAAATCAAAATTTTTGTATGGAAAAAAAATAACATCGTCCAGTTGACTTGAAATTTTGTAATAGTAACTCTTTAACACAATTTGTTACACCTGTGTTTCTGTGTTTTGCAAAACCCTCTAAATCGTTAATAAGGGTTATCAAAATCTATGTAAATTTTTATTTACGTTCTAATCCTTAGTTGATAGAACGTAAATACTCCTTATTTACGTTCTATCAACGTTACTGAGACCGTGAAGAGGGTATTGATTAAAAAGTCTTCCTGTATGTATTTACATATTTCAGTGGCAGCTCTAGACATTTTTTTAGGTGGTGCGACATCTCAAAGTGGCGCTCCTCTAAATACAACGTAGGTACCGTAACGCGTTCGGATATTCAGCAGACAATCGGATCTCTTGAATCAACGCAATCGGATACACTGAAATAGGGAATCTGGATATCTTTAAATCGGGCATTCGGACATCTTGTAAAAGGGCATTCTGATATCTGAAATAGGGCAATTTCATAGAACATTCATCATCTTATTTAAAATAAGTTAAAGTTACATTAAAACATTTAAATACATACAAACATATTCGTTCATTCAGCATGTTACATTAAAAAAAAATACATAAAAAAAAATAAAAAAATTGCATATTCGTTCTTTTGAGTCTTCTAACTCTACGCCTACTCCCAAAGAAGAATAAGCAAAAAACTCCGAGGGTGCTCTAAAAAAAACTTATCACAAATTTCCTTATTTTCTAACTTAAACTAATTCATAAATAACTCTAGAGCTAAGCAGTTATAGTAAAACATTTCTTTATTTCTTTTTTAACAAGATAGGCTTAATACTAGTGGCAAGTGACTCCTAATAAGCTCATCGCCTATGTCAGGGAGTTACCGCTCTTCCATAACTAACTAATATACTATTACAGTAACAGAGGTTAAGAAAAACCAAGCCAAAATAAAAATACATATTACATAACACAAAATTTTCTAAGTAAAAATTATAGTATAGTCACAGTATTACAATAATATTGTAATATGTTTTTTACAATAATTACCTACGTTGTAAAAATGTTTTTATACGACTTTTACTATTTAAGTTCATAAGTATACACAATGAAAAACTGACGATTTCTTACATAGATGTTCTGCTACCTAAAGTCCATCCATAATTAAAAGTCTTAAGTTGTAAACAAACCTGTTACCGGAAGAAAAATACACATTCCTGATGTAATCACACGCAATAACAAGTAAGTAATTGTTGTAACATCTAGGTAATCACGTGCAACACCATTATTTCTATAATAATATGTCCATTTTATCGTAAAATACTTATTTTTTTGCAGAAAACCGAGATCGCTGTAATTTCAAACCTACAACTGACATTTTAAATACTCTGTATTATCTTTGGTGGATAGGGATGGGATGTTCTTTCATATCGATAAAAACTTGAGGCTATTCCGGTGCGCCAAATTTAAAAAAAAAAAACATTGTTTGCCGAAACATATTGTTGCATACATGTCAGAGGCAAATAAAGGACTTGTCATTAAATGGTAAAAATTGTATTGTAAATGGTCATGTTTTCAATTCTGTCCGGTTATCTAGCAAAAAAGCATTTTCAATGAGATTACTTGAACACCGCACACAGAAAAAAACAACTACTCAACAGCTTTCAAATACTCCACAACTTGGCTTTCAACTCTAACGACACCTCGCACAAATGCTATTTGTAATAATAGTAGATTACCCAACAAGTGAAAAAAAGGTGAATTCTTTTCGAGGCATTGAGTTGTATCCCGAGAGGAGCGAAGGATTCTAGATTAGTATCCTGAGCGGGTCGAGGGATACAAGAGCCGAGATGATTTTTTTTTCACGTGTTAGGTACTCTACTTTTTACCATTGACTACGAGAAAAAGAAAATAATTACTCTGTGACAGTAAATTATCAACAATAGCTGCTGCTTTAACGCGAAATGACTCTGGAACGAGAGGTTCACTTTCATCGCTGGACGTCGAACTCATTTTATGATTTTGAGACAAAAACTTTTATCAGAAACTTTTAATTGCATGAAAATTGCACAGAAAATATTGGGGTTGTAAAATTTTTTTTACATATTTATTTTATAATTTATTTCGATTGATAAGGCTATTATAAGAAACCATTTTCATTTTTTTTGTATTTAATAGCCCCATTAAAATGCTACGATTTTTTAAAATAAATTGGCGATGACGTCACATAATGAAGTATGACAGTTGGGTCTTTGCCTGCCGTGAGCCAGAACAAAAAAAACAAACTGTCAATACTCGTGAATGACACTGATATCAGTGTTGCTAGATTATTTCACCTTGTTTCCCCTTACAAACATTTTAAAAGCCCCGTATGACCTATTAAAAAACTTCTATTTTAGTTATGTCCCGTGCAAATTAGATTTGACAAAGATATAAAGGAATTACATACAACTGACAATCAAAAACTAAGAAACTAAAAAGTTTTTTATTGAAATAAACAATAAAAACTTTAAATTTGAGTAAGCGATCTCGAAGACTACTTTTATGTACAAGAATTTTAGGAAATAAACATTCAATTAAAACATTAGACAAAGAACACTTTGATAGGTTAAAGATTCAATTAATTATATCTTGACAGATTTAAAAAGGATTTTGCTATTTTTCAGTATTCTTACAATAGTGGAAAATAAGAAGATCAATTTCGTGATATCAAAACCTGGAGAAATCTTATCTGCAAAAACTCCTAGGCTTTAGGGAAAACCTCTGAATCTGGCAACACTGAGCAGTCTGGCATATGATTGACACTCTTTTTAAAAATGAAGTATTGGCACAAGTTTCGTTATTACGTCCTTGTGTGACGTCACAAGGGTCAAATAAAGGTTATCACATTTTATTAAAAATAAATACAATCCTTCACAGTTTTAAGTTGAAATTATGAAAATATCGTAGCAAATACATATATCTCCAAATGGTTTTGGATTTGTATACCGTTCCAAAAATTTTCCAACCCCAATTCCTTATTCTAAATTTAAAATTTTTTACCGAGCCATATTCCATACAACCATTTATTACATACAGCCAAGTTTTAGTACGTTTTTATAGCGAGAGTATGCAACTTCCTTGCACATTTTCTTTTGTTTTCTTACTAAAATCAGTATATTCGCGCATGTTCCAAATTCAAAATGTTTTATTCACTCAGTGAAATAAACAGCGTTTTATTCACTGTTTTTGAAGAATAACGGACCCTTTTTCGAGGGGCAATGGTAAAAATGTATTTTACTTCATCTGTGTTCTTCTTTACTTCTTCACCTATTCTATTGCCTTAAATAGCAATAGCAGAAATGCACTAAGTATAGTAATTTTGCCGACATCGACATTATTCGACATACACCACATCACTATAGTAGTCTATGGTTACACATTCCGCCATATTTGTTTACCTTTTAAGACTTTTATTTATGGATGGACTTTACTACGGGCACGCGGCGCATTTTATATGCGTGGATTAGATCACAATCTAATTTGAGGCTTAATGTCATACTCACTGAGTAGATAATCACCTGGCGTTTGTAGCATTCATGCGTAGCGTGTTCGTTGTGATTATCTACTCAGTGAGTGTGACATTAACTGCCGTGATCAGAAACATCAATTAAAGTTAAGAAGTAATTAAATGTCATGCTATCCTTGTTTATATCAACAATAGTGAAAGGGACAACATCAGAGTTTAACAGTACTTAACTTTAATTGACGTCTCTGAGTATGGCAGTTAGGCTCAAATTAGGTGTTGATCTAATCCACTTCGCTAAAATGCGCCGCGTGCCCGTTGCCAGCGTACGTAGCGGTGGGTCTGTGCTTTAATTTCCATGTGTTGTAAGCCGTGGTTAACAGACGTGTGTTGTGTCCAGCTACACTGGAGCGCAACCAGCACATTACGATCGCGCACGTCAACCCGGAGTGCTACAACTCAGTGCCGCTGCACTCCAACAACGGACAGCCGCTAGCACTGCCGCCAGGTAACTAACATGTACACTTACATACATAACAAGTCAGTTTAAGACATTGTGTTTTGATGTTTTGTTGCCAGTTATTGCTTATAACTTTTAAACGGCTGAACCAATTTTGATCAAATATAGCTAATAACCATCTCGATACAACATTACAGATAGAGCTATAAAACGATAGTCACCTCGCTATCAGAGAGTCGCTTGACCTTCTTGGGTATGGGCGGCAGGGGCAGGGGCAGGGGCGCGGGCGGCGCGGGCGCGGGCGATCAAATAAAGCTAATAACCATCTCGATAACGTCAGCTTTCATACAAAAACCAACCGCATCGAAATCGATCCACTCGTTTAGGCGCTAAGATGCCACAAACACAGATACACACATCAAACTTATTACACTCCTCTTGTTTTGTCAATGGTTAAAAATATGATATTTTTCAGGTTCACTCGTTCCCACAGACCCTGCTCCAGAAATAAAGAAAAATGACAATGTAAGTAAGATCCCTCCTTATCATGTAGGTATAGTCAAGTGTGTGGCGAACTTGACTAACCCTGGTGTCAGAGTTTTCAAACCGCCAGACGGCCTCTGGCCCGACGACTGTAGTCAATTGACAACAGCCGGGACCGACAGCTTAATGTGCCCGCTGAAGCACGAAAACGCTCGTGATAAATTGCCACATTTGGTCACCCATCAGGTTCCTTGCCCCTGTGTACGTTACTTAACCTCGCTGATCGGTTCAGATCAACAAACACCACTGGACTACAGCTTTTATACATTTTGTGTTTTCATTAAAAACAAAACGTATCACATACAAGTCAGATTAGCTTACTAAAGGTTCTGTGAAAAAAACGAGCATAGACACCAAAAAAACCACATTTATTGAATAGGCGTAGTCAGCATTGTCAAAATAACGAATGTGTATGTATGTATCCTTTAATGTATGTTTGTATATATTTAATGTAATTTTGACTTATTTTAAGTAACACCCTGAACATTCTATAAAATAAAGATATTTTGAGTTTGAGTAAGGTATTTTGCCTTAATAAATAAATTATACTGTTATTATTTAACGTAACCAATAACATGTTTACAGGGTGATGTGATTCCCAATCACTGTTCAATGTGGTTCATCGGTGTAGTGTTTGAAAAGACCAACCTCAATGTGGACCTCACGTATGACATCTCAACGTTCACCAAGACGGTGCATTTCCAAGCTGAAAACACGAACATGCTCAGAGAAGGGATGACCATTGAGGTGAGCAATAATCAATTATTCATGTGTTATTTTAATGCATTTAAAGCAGTGGTTCTTAACCTTTTAGTACTGGGGGACCATTTTACAAAATATCTGTTTTGCCACGGACCACTTAACTATTTGGAGGTTAAAATAATAAAGGGTTATTCTACAGTTATATGTTGTTCATATTCAACAGTGTTTTAATTATTTTACGAAAGTTTTATTTCTCTTACTAGCTTCTGAATCCTTGGTTCAGTGCTAGCCAAACCCAAACCTTTGAAGGCTCCGGCATCCATTCGATTTCAGTGACTGTGTCGACTCGTCACATTTCATACAATATTCTTGGGATGGCTTCGCGGACCATTTTAGGTGCTTCCAGGGACCACCAGTGGTCCGCGAACCACTCATATAAAAGGTTTACAAAGTTTTTGTATGAAGACCGTTTTATTTTCCAAAGTGCGGTCATCTCAGAAATTTGCATGAGGAGCTACGATGCCACAGACATTCAGATACACACGTCAAACTTATAACACCCCTCTTTTTATCTGTGGTTAAAAATAATGGTCTCTAAGGCATTGCTTTTCAAACTGTGGGTCGCAACCCCCTGGGGGGTCCTGATGCCTTATTCGGTGGGTCGACGGTGAAAGAAAAAAAAACATTTATTTGCCCTACCTTGAAATCACAATGCCCTACCTTAAAAATACCAAAGACTAAGATAATTATCTTATAACTTGATTAAATGTTTGTTCATAGTATGTATGTATGAATGTAAATTCTTTATTGCTCAAAAACAGTGTTATACAAAACATTTTATAGGTAATTTAATAGCAAAGGCGGACTTATCCCTGGAGGGATCTCTACACCCAACAATTAATTTATTACCTCAATCTCACTCAGACGTGGATCTCTTCATCCAAATCTGGAAGTTCAACCGTCTTGTTCGCTTGTTTTTCATTATTGAAGATTTAATAGTTATTAGATCCATGCTCATGCTCTCTCACAGAAATTATTTGTTTACGAATAGCTATTGAATGTACATGGTGATTGATTTAGGAGCCCGTGCTTCGAGGGCAGATCAGTTATGATAACTTTTTAACTTCCGCCCTACCTGTAACCAGTGGCGTGCATTCCATACAAGCAGAAAAGCAGTGCCTACCCGAGGGTTTTCAAGGCAAAAAAATACAAAAATTAAATATTATAATGTACATCAACGATCACAGATCTTTGTGAAACGAATAAACTCTCTAAATTCTCTAACGACCTTTAACTTTTCAAAACATTGCCATCTAAACTTCTAATACTGAACTAGTAAGAGCCCTCGTAGTAGCGCCGATTAATTATTCGTTAAAAGTCTGATTGGCTGTTTCGCCTCCCCCGCCAAAAATTAACGAACTGATTGTATGGAGAAAAAAGCTCTGCCTATAAAGCGATTCTACCAAATTGAGAAGTGTCAATATTCGGTAAGTTTGAAAGGGCTGTTATAGATTTTTAATTTTGCGGCCTTTTTGTCTTATTAGATGCATTCAGCCATATTGGTTTGTTTTTGTTTTGCAACTAAGTACGTAGGTGCGAAAACTTCTGCAAATTATTGTTTTATCAGTTTATAGTGATTGTTAGATATTTGTTTAGAACAAAATGAGTGCAATAAGTTGTGAAAAGTGTGATGATGATGTTTGTTTGCCGAAACTGCGTAATATTTCAAGTTTACCTTTTCAAGAAAAAGTAAAAATTATTTATCGCAATAGGCCGGATCTTCGATCAACTATAGAAAAACTAGATACACAGTCCCATACAAAATGAAATTTAAAAGTGTCCTAACTACAATACGTACTTAGATAGTTGTATACCACTTCATGTATTATGAAAAAGTTCTAAAGTGTCAAACATTTTAATCTAATTTAAACCTTAACGTAAAATTATAAGGTCGAAAATAAAATATGTTTAATTTGTAAAATACCACTTTTGGTTTTGAACAAAGGATAACGTAAGACAATTCGATGACACTGGCTGTCACGTAGAACATGGGAGGAGTGGAGATGCCTTTGTTAATTTTAAAATTATATTAGTTGGGTCGATTTCACATAAAAAAATCTTCGTAAATTTTTTTTAACAAATTCAAAATGCTGCGAAATGGTGTGGTTTTCTTTTTAACCCCTGATTGTGTTGTGTATGTATAGGAGCATCATAGCTCTTAAACTGATGATGTTCAATCAATCAATCAATCTATGGAGGGGACGCCCGTCAGGCACAGGCGGGTGATCAGTCCACTCATTTGGGACCATTTCACCCAGTTCCCCACAACAGCGCATGAGTTTTACCTCTGCACTGACAGTTCCACCTCTTTGAACCTACCCGAAGCTTTAGCAAACCCGATTATATCCTTTATGTTAAGCTCTTGTATTTGTTCTTCTTTTACCTCATCCATGCCTATTGTCTCCCATCTTACCAGCGCGTACATTGGACACTCAGTCAGGAAATGGAGACTTGTTTCCTCCTTGTCGCATTCTGGGCATGTGGGATCACTTTTTAGGCCCATTATTGCTAGGTGTCTGTTCAAAGGACAGTGTCCCGTGAGCAGACCCACTACAATCCTGATGTCCTTTCTATTTAACTTTAGAAGTTGCTTCGTCTTTCTTTTTTCATATGTCTTCAGGAAGATTTTTGCCTGGCGGCATTGTTTATTGTGCTTCCATCTTAAATTGGCTTCTTCTGTTATGATCTTGCTTATTATTCCTTTACTGATTTTACTTGATATAGGTAGCCTGGGTTCCGGGCCGATGAATGTCTCATCGGCCCCTTGCTAGCTCGTCTGCGATCTCATTACCTATATGTCCTTCGTGCCCCGGCACCCAGGCAATGGTAACTTTGGTCTTTTTGGCTAAGGCGTTAATAGCCTCCTTACATTCTGTTACTAGGGCCGAGTTAGTTTCGGCTCTGTTTAGTGCCTTCAAAGCAGCCTGGCTATCACTGTATACTATGATGTTCTCTTTGTTTTCAGTGATCATGCTGTCTATGATTCTGACTCCCTCTGTAATAGCCAGCACCTCAGCCTGGAAAACGCTAGCGCATCTTCCCAGGTGCATGGTAACTTGGCCATCTACCTGGTTCATGATATGTATTCCCAGTCCTGATAGTTTTGTTGTTTCTTTCCTGGAGCCGTCAGTGTAGCACACTATCTTTGGATCTTGTATGTCCAAGCTCCAGCTTTCGCTAGCTCCTATATGGATCCTGTATTTTTTGTCAAAGATTACTTTTTTCCTGATGAGGTCATTATTAGAGAGTATCATTGACAACTTCTCTCCATACTTTCCATCTAATATGGTGTGTCCTTTATCCATGAAGTTCCCTTTCCATTCTAGGCTTGACTTCATCCTATACCATTGCTCCATAGCTCTCTTTTTTACTTCCAAGTCCAGAGGATGCAATCCCAATAATACATCTAAGGCAGCTGATGGAGTGGTTCTCATCGCTCCTGTGATCATTAGGGTTGCAAGTCTTTGTACTTTTGCTAGTTCATTCCTGTTTGCTTGTATGGTGGTTTTATGCCACCAGGCAATTGCTCCGTATGTTACTCTTGGAATTATGATTGCTTTGTATATCCACATCATGACATGCGGCTTGGTGCCCCAGGTTTTGCCTACAGCTCTTTTGCATTGCATGAGTGTGATTTTTGCTTTATCGCATTGTTCTTTTATGTGTGTGTTGAATTTAAGAGAGTTATCAATAGTTACTCCAAGGTATCTTATTTCGTTTGATACCTCTAATTCAACACCATCTATCGTAAGTGGTCTAAACTCTTTGTTTTTCCTAGTTTTTGAGAACAAGAGTATTTTCGTTTTGGCTGGATTTAAATTAAGTCCCCTGGCTCTGCACCAGTTCAAAACAGTTCTGATACCCTTGTTCATAATATCTCTCATCACGTTGATTACTTTTCCAGATACTAGTAATACTCTATCATCGGAGTACGCTTGCATGTATATGCGCATATCGTTAATCTTCTTAACTAGGGGGTCCAGCAGTAGGCACCACATCAGCGGCGATAAACAGCCGCCTTGTGGAAAGCCTCTCTTGGCTTTGATTTTGTGGGTGTCACCCCCCAGCTGTGCTGTGATTGATCTATGTTTCAGCATGTTCATTATCCAACATGCTGTCTGTTTATCTATGCCTTCCCTGTTGAGAGATTCTTCTATCGCCGAGGTTGAGGCCTTGTCAAAAGCCCCCTCCACGTCAAAGAAGCATCCTAGGGCATGTTCTTTGTTGGTTAATGTTCTATCAATCCTTACTATCATGTTGTGCAGCGCAGTATCAGTAGATTTGCCTACCCTGTATGCGTGCTGATTCTTGTGTAGGGGAGTAGAACTCAGCTCTATCCTTTGTCTTAAGTGTTTATCTACTAGTTTCTCCATAGTTTTCAGTAGAAAGGAGGATAAGCTAATGCACCTAAAGGATTTAGCCTCTTGGTACGACTTTTTCCCCGGTTTCGGTATGAAGACTGCTTTGACCATTCTCCAGCTCTCCGGTATGTAGCCAGTGGCTATGCTACTCCTAAATAGTGCGGAGATGGCATCTTTGACTTTGTCACAACTAAGTGCACATTGCAACATCTTAGGGAAGATCTCATCAGGTCCTGCAGCCTTGTATGGTGCGAACGATGAGATGCTCCATTCTATATTTTCTGTGTTCATGATCTCATTTGCCAATTTCCAATTTGGATTTTCGTTGAGGATCATTTCTTCACTTGCATATTCTACACTGTCCGGGAAGTGTGTTCCCAGCATGATCTTTAATATTCTTTTCGGATCTGTTATGTTTGCCCCCTCTATCTTTAAGCTACCAAGTTTGCAGTGAGTGTCATTTGCGAGTACTTTGACCAAGCGAGAGGTCTCCGAGTAGTTCGTTATTTTCTCACAGTATGATCTCCATCCTGCCCTGTTTTCCTCTCTGCATTTGTGCTTAAAGTTGTTTCTTATGTTTCTATACTCGTTCCAGCTCTCATCGTTGTTACGTTTGAGAGCTATTCTGAGTGCTTTTCTCGTTTTCTTGCGTTCTTTTTCTAAAGCTTTATTCCACCACGGTTGTCCCTTGCCAGGTTTAATTACCTTTAGAGGACATGCAGCTTGGAAGGCTTCTTTTAGGGCCTTTTCTAGTTGTGACGCCCCCGTTTCTATCTCTTCCTTTGTTCTGTATTGTACTAGACTGGGTGTCCATGTGCTAAGTGTCTCAGCATACTTTTCCCAGTCTGTTTTCCTTTTATTCCTAATTAGTTCTCTCCCTATTGTGCTACTGATTTGGAAGATAATACGTCTATGATCTGACATTGAGTCCTCAACATCTACCCTCCACCTTTTTATGTATCTACTAAATTCTGATGTGGTGAATGTTATATCCAGCACCTCTTGCCTTGACCTTGTGACAAAGGTGGGTGTGTTACCTTTGTTCACAACATCAAGGCCGTTACTAACTAAAAATTCTAGTAATAACTCTCCTTTCTTGTTGTTGCCTGTGCTTCCCCATACCTCGTGATGCGAGTTGGCATCACAGCCAACAACAATCGGGATGTTCTTACCTCTGCAATCTTCTGTAATACTCTCTAATTCTCTTGTGGGCGGTTCGGAGTTTGTTTCGCTGGGTATATAAGCGGATACCAGAGCCACTCGTTTACGATCTTTCTTCGTAAGTGGTACTGTAATTTCTACCGCCACTAAGTCTGTAACATTCAGTTGCTATTAGTCCTGCTGTCATTAGTCTGCTGCTTACATATATGCAGGTTCTGGGGTCAGACTCACCTTCCCGTAGGTAGATAACGTCTCCCCCCAGGCTGCCCATGCCAACCACACGTCCATTGAGGACGTATGGCTCTTGCAGCAAGGCTATGTCTATGTCATTTGCTACCACAAATCGGCACAGTTCTACCATGGCCTCTTTGCAGTGATGCAAATTTAGCTGAAGTATTTTTAGTGGTTTTGTGTAGTGTTTGTGTGTGTGTGTGTCCATGTTTGTGGAGTGTTCATGAGGTGTAGTGTATCTAGTGTGTGTCTAAGTGAGTGTCTAGTGGGCCGAGTGTCTCCCCTTGTTGGATCCCTTCCGTTGGCGCGGAGGACGAGTGTTACTCGTTTCCCCCGCGTCCAACTTCTTGGGTTCGTCCCCGGTTTGACACTGGGCATCTGTGGTGTGTCTGCTGGATGTGGTTCCACCTTCGGCAGCGTCGAGTGTAGGAGGGCGCTTCATGCCCCCACATACACACACACAGCCTGAGGCTTCTTCCACATCCATCGTGTTTTCTTGTGGAGTGTTCTCTTCTTTCTTCGGTACAGCTGCCGAGTTCTTATTTTTAATGACTCTGGCCTGGACCTGCGTGGCCTCAAAACTGAGCCACACCTTCCCCGGCCATTCATTTACGACGTCCTGAGGGACTCCCACCATCAGGCGCTCTCTCAGTGGGAATGCTTCCCTGAGGATGAGAGTCCACTCAGCAAGCCGCAAACTTTCATTATCTAAGTTCTGTCCGACGATCAGTTCCATAGGATCGTCAGACGGATCATATCTATGTCCCGGCAGCCATATCGAGACTCTGGCCCTATCCAGTCTCCTTGCCCTCATCCCGACGCCTTTGTAAAGGCCAAAGTCACAGGACAGAAGCCAATCCCTTGCCTCTATCGTTTTCGGTGTCACCAGGAAGAATCCCTCGGCCACCAGACCCGAAGTTGCAAACTTTAGCTTCATACTGTCGACTTTGGCCCTTACAGCCTTCCTGATGAGATCAGTGAGCCTAGTTCTAATTTCAGTCCCCTGAGCATCGTCCATCCTGGCACCATCGTCCCGGTATATCGCGATGGCTAGATCGCTCTGCTCTCTAGCAGCCTCGCGCGGGCCTTCGGCCTTACCTTGATGGAAGCGCTTGGCTGGACGCTGCTCAGTGGACCCTTCTGTACTCTGTCTTTTGAGTTTCACAGGCCTGGCTGGTTTCGACGTCGTAGTTGACGAACCCTCCTCCCCCGCCACCCGCGAGGTCGAAGCAGCCTGGACCTGTGCTCTCCTCCATTTGTACTTCTCCCTCTTCCTTTGGTTTTTGGTCTTGACCTTAGTGAAGTCACCATCCCTGCCCCCCTCGGGGTTCGGGGTCAGCGTCACTATGTTGCGGTCGTCGACCCTGCCCCCAACTGGGTTCGGGGTCGATGACGCTGTGGAGAAGTTGCCATCCCTGCCCCCATCCGGGTTCGGGGTCGGCGACCTCAACAGTTCTCTTTCCTGGTCTTTATCTGTGAGACTTAACGTTTTGTTAAGCTCACTTTCTAATATTTGAATCTGGAGGGCCCTATCAGAGGGTACCTCCGTACGCGGTATATTGTCCCCCCCAGAATACGTGGGACTGCGCAAAATGCGGACGGATTCTCCAGCAGGAGATTCACTGCTGGTACCGACCTGGGGTAGTTTCTTTTTATATTCCGCTTTATCCATGGTTGGTTAGAGGTGAAAAAGAAAAAGGATGATGATAAATACCTGCAATATGTGACTGTACTGCAGGTATTGGGAGGGGAAGGAATGATAGGATGGGATAGGTTATGACAGATGAGTGGATGAAGAGGCTCGGCATAGGTTTCCGTTACGTCTGTTTCTGATGGAACCAGACCAATAACAGGCAGCAACCACGGGAAGGATAACCTGTAGCCTTGCCTTGGGGATCATGGCGAAACTAGCGCTACTCCCAAGACCGTTTGCCAGACACGCCATTGGACAGATGACGTGAATGGGTGTACGTCTAACTCATGCGTATGAAATGAAGCAAAGCGGTGCGAAGCAAAGCAGTGCAGATGACTTAGACCTACCCCCGCCCAACTGATGATGTTAATGGTGCAGTTTATTTTATTCGAAAGCTTCTTCTTGCGCTGGATTTCAGATATGATTTATCAAAATTGGTTCAGTGGTTTTTTATTATTTAAAAAATCACATTCATTTCAAATTAACCGACGATTAATATACATTACAATTGATAATCACAGCCGCAGCCATTCTTCTTAATTATTGCTTATAAACATAATATTCTATGCTTATTTTTTTATGAAATATGAAATAACTTATAAAAAAAGAAAAGAACTGTGTCTTTCTCGATTACACATATATAATGTTTTGCTTATTTAAAACTTAGTATAATTTTTTGAACAGAAATTACCTATTGAGATTTAAGAGAGGAAATTAACTATGAAACTAAATAGATATTTAAGTACAAGAAATAATTTATTTTTTTAAAAAAAGCAACCAACTCAAAAAAAAACATTTGTCTTCTTCGCTGTCATCATCTTTGTCCTGAAGATGAAAGATATTTTTTTTTTATTCAATACAAGAAACTCCAAATCAAAAGTGATAAAAAGGTACATACTATTTGAGGTGCAGCTGTTTTGTGTAACCTTTTGACTCCTTTTGTAATGACATACGAGTCACTTTCTAAAAAATGCTTGGAGCAAAAGACACTACTTTGCGACGGCTGAAAAAAATCTTCACATCTTTGACGTGCGATCACGGATGTCCACTGTCCACATCGCACAGGATCTCTAGGAAAACTAAAAATCCAATAAAACTTTATGTTTGTAAACGTCACGCACGTTAAATTTTTTATTAATTCAATTTTATATGATTAATGGTTTTGCCATACTACCTTTAATGTAAGTATAGAAAACAGAATTAATATATATACTCTTTACACTTAAATTTTATAACACAGATGAAAATGAAAAAAAAAACAATCGAAAAAAAAAACAGCGTCTCTATTTGTTTTAGAACAGAGTCACTGCATAACCCGAACAAATGATGTTGAAATACAACGGTATAGATTTGTAAGTTCGGCTAGTGTCTATTCAATTTAAAGGGTTATACTCTCGCCGAATGTTATTAAATTAAACTAAAAAAATGTTTTATAACCTTTTCTTGGCCAAATACCAAGATAATTTCAATTCACATTTAATAATTACAAAACTACTTATTTAAAAAATGTCATTCCATATTCCTTTAATGTTCTGGAGGTGTGATTTTTACATTTTTTCACTGCGCACTGAGGCATGGTTACTTTCGGAACGAACGAATGCTACTAAACGAAAAGACAACCCAAAACGTCAAGTGGGTGATCATTTAGTGAGGGAACTTTTTTGTTGTGGATTGTGTATCTAGTTTTTTATAGTTGATCGAAGGGCCGGATGCGTGGATTTGATGCAAAAAAGGTACCGCAGTAATACATTTTAATACTAAAATATACAATATTCATAATTGGTTCACGGGTTGTGTGCATAATAACCGCGTAAGTATTTTGTTTTCCGTGCATTTTGTTTTCAATTTGTTATAAAAACGTATGGAACGTACAGGGTTATATTGATTTGAATAACCTTAATACAACGCTTAAAAAGCATGAGCTTTCTGAAAAACATATCTAAGCCACGTTGAAAGTTTTCTCGTTTGTCGCATAGAAACGAGTTTGAGCAGTCAATTAAAACTAGACAAGTTCACTGCCTACCCTGCCTAAATTGTCTATGTACGCCACTGCCTGTAACCAATGCTGCCCTACCTCAAATTCGACTTTAGCTACAGCCCTGGGTCTGAGGGGCTTTAGGGGGTTGCTAGAACTTTTTAACTTCTAAAGGGGTTGCGAATTCAAAAAGATTGAAAAACACTGCTCTTAGTTATTGTGAGAATAAATAGCGTTGCAGATTTCTATTGAAGTCATGCTGAGACAGAGCCTTTTCGGTGCGCACATCATTCCACACCGTTCTATTTTTTTTTAGTTTTAAGTTCACTTGTATTGTGTTATTTTAGTTTAATTTGTTTATTGTAATGTGAGCATCGAATAAATGGTTTTTAGCTGACTTCAAAAGAGGAGGAGGTTCTATGTTCGAGTGTATGTATCTTTTTAATGTATGTTCATCGATTTCTCTGCAATTTGTGGACTTATTTTCAAAATTATTTTTTTGTTCGAAAGATTATATAGTTCAGAGGTGGTTCCATTGTCACCATGTCGGGATCCGATGATGGAATCCCATGAAAATCAAGGGAAAAAACCCTTGAATTAAAAAGGCACTTACAATGTTTCTCATGTTCTTTGTATTATTTACACTAAAAATGAAAAATAAATAAACTTTTTAAGAAAAAAAATTAAACTGACTTCAAAAAACCGGAAAATAGAGACAAAATCATTTAATGTCCTACGTAGGACCTACTGATCTGTTTGAAGTCGGTGCCAAGCAAAATAAGCTCGATGCCAAGCAAAATAAGCTCGATAGGTACTAAGTAGCACGATTTTGTCTATTTTTTTGCTTTTTTGAAGTCCGATTAATTTTTTTATTAAAAATGTTATCTATTGTATGTCCCGTCTGTACCGCAGGCGCGCCACGTCCGCCGCAAGCAGCTGCACCAGTACCTGTCGGGCTCCCTGCTGCGCCGCGAGCGCACGGCGTCCGCCACCAAGCGCAAGCCCGAGCCCGCGCCGCCCGCGCCCGCGCCGCCCGCGCCCCTGCCCCTGCCCCTGCCGCCCATACCCAAGAAGGTCAAGCGGCTCTCTGATAGCGAGGTGACTATCGTTTTGTAGCTCTATCTGTAATGTTTTATCACACCCCGCGTTCATAGTTTACTTGACGGCTGAACGGATAAAAAAAAATCATTATGTAGGAAAATTATGTAACCGTCGGAGGGCTGGAAATTGACATAGGCTACTTTTCCACGCGATAGTGAGTCGAAGACGTGGGTGGAAAACTAGTTTCTTATTGAGAAACCGTACGTTTTAGGTGTTTCAGGGAGATGGGAGCTTGAGTAATGTTTCTCAGTATACTTTGGCGATGCTCGCCCACCTACCGGTGTCATTCTTTATAAATGACAGTTGAAAAGATTTAAAAACGCAAAACAATTTTTAAAATTTCCTTTAGGTGATTCCACTCCAGTTTTCCAAAATCAAATACGAGGTGTTTCAAAAAAAAAAAATAATAATTCAAAATTAATTAAAATTTAGCTTATTGCGCAGCTCTATTACAAATATGACAACTATGTCATATTTATTACTTGAAACTTTCATTTTGAAAGAAGTCAAACCGTGCAACTGATTACTAGAGTTGCGACTATTTCACTTTTATAATTAAATTTTGGAATTTCTTTATTTTGGGTTTTTTTGAAACACCTTGTATAAAAAAATGAGCTGGAGTGCATCAAAGATTTCGTGACATATGTTTTTAAAGTAAAAATATCATAAGTGTCTTGTTTTACTATTCTCTCCCCAGACGGACGAAGTCAGCCTGCTTTCATACAACGAAGACTCAAACTCATCAAACGTATACGAAGTGAACATCCAGAACGGTCAGAACCACACGAGCACAGAACAGAGCCAGAATAAAGCTGAGAAACCAACGGAACACACCGCCTCATCGTCCAACAGCATAGCCTGCACGTAGCAATACGAAGCTTGGCGGCGACAGTTCATATACAGAACTAACAACAAGCTAGCCAGAGTGAAACGTAGTTAAACAGACTTTTCAGACGATCAGTAGTTATATAAGTGACGATTCCAACCGGAATTAAAGTGAGACAGTTATTGTCTGAACATATAAAGTGATAGTGGCTGAAATTCAGAGATCTGTGGTGCGATTATTTGGTATTGGTATCGTTCGGTGTTAAGTTTATACTCTGATCTTAGAGGAGTATGCATCGGTAAGTTCTACGTGTTGTTTGATTTTATAGAAACTTGTACATAGATAAGGCACAGTGGTTCCCAATCTCTTCAGTGTAAGGTGTGCCAAGGGCCATTGGCACTGGCAATTTGTTCTGGAAATCTACTTTAAAAAGTATTCCAAATATTCCGTTTTCCAACCTGAGCACTTTAAATTTATACAATATTGTTTTATGCAAATCAAACATCGAAATCAAATGGCAACAAGTAAGTACGTATGTCATAATCATAAGGAAGAAAAATCAAAGTGTAATCGGAAATTCGTTAAAAGTTTCGCCCGTTCCACAGTTGAGAACCATTGTTATTTTTTAACTACTGTTTAAGATGTCAGGCAACCCTCATACTGACTTCACCAATATGTTGTTAGGACATGTTTTGGGACAAAATTATTTGATAAAATTGTTCTTTGTTGACAAAAAAAATTATTATCACCATTTTTGCTTGGTATTGTTGAACAGGAAAGTTCCTTTTCAAGTTCGGTAACAATTTCAATAAATTTAAAACTTTGTAATGGCTTAGATTTGAAATTGTCACTTAATAGTTTTAAACCAAAATTGACCTTATCGTTATGGCTCTTCGTGAAGCCTGTAAATTCACCAGGAGGATTTTGAGCTTCTGGTCGGAGCTGAGGTGGCTGGAATAGCCACCGACCCACATGCATAATTGGCCATCTTAGAGCTTAAATGCGGAAATGGGAGCCCTTAACAACTATCAACAACACACCAGGAATACTAGTCATATGTTATTTATTTGCAATAAATATGGTATATACACTTGTTACAATTTATATAAACTGAGGCCTACATGTTCAGCTGATAAACATTCAGCATGAAAATATTAAAAATTATAAATAAATTAAAACAGTAAATGTGGCACAATTATAAGAATACATTAACTGAATTGAACCCTGAAATTTAGTCAAAGTAAAATAAGTCAAGTACAGAATATCACAACAATTTACAATGTCAAATATTCAACCTTAGAGAGGTAAAGCACTTTCCTGTTCGTCTTTATTTAGGTTTAATGTTGTCCCAAATGACGTCTGTACATCCATTAGTGAAGTCCATTACGCTGTTTGGCTGTTTACAGGTACGTCGTCGCAGCCAGCAGCGCCGGCACGTAAGTTTAGACTAGATTCAGACACACCATTTGCAAGATATTGTATAATTTTTCTGTAGTTTTTAACCTTTTGACCGCGACAGTCATGCAGTTGTGACAGCCAATAAAAAGACTCACACGCCAACGTCATAGATGACCAACATTCAACTCGAAAAAAATCCTTTCATAATGATATTTAATAGTCTATATCTGACATTTTCAGAATACTTTTAAATCGGTCTGGTTTCTATTTGTATTTTTTTCTCAAAAAACAAAAGAACTTTTTTCTGCTAAGAAATAAGAGATACTTATTAATTTTCACAATCTCACTACGCTAATCTATTTTTTTTTTACAAATCTAGGACCGGAATGCTACTAATACAAAAAAATCTGAACACTTAAAAAAAATTTATGTATATAGCCCGTTTGATTCGTTATCGCGTTTATGTATTAAGAATATTTTCTTAATTTTTCTCTCCGTGGCGTACAAAGCATAGTGACTTCGTTCATAGTGTGGCCGTCAAAGGGTTAATGACAGCACAAAAACTTGGGGTATGATTGTATTGTATTGTAGACACAGGGCCGTGTGTTTTACGTGAATAATCGCGATGCATCACAGTCCTCACAAAATGTAACAAATTATTTGATTCTTTAGCTATTGAGTGGTGTTATTAAATTTTCGATGTGGTTGGTAGATATGTAAATACATCACGCACATTGGCCCAATTGAGAGGCTACGTGTGGAAAACGCCCGACAAACATAACCTAACAGTTAAGTAACTGCAACACAAACTGTGCTCCGATTTTGTTATCATCACATCAGTTTTCTGAATTGCGTCTTAAGACAAAAAAACGTGACATTGGTAGCGTTGGTCGTCCGTTTTACAAAATTCAATTATATGTGACCGATTACCATTTATTAATAGGTTGAAGATTGATTTAAAAAACAGACTATGTGTCAATCGCCGTTTTCACTAGAAAACCCCATATCATACTGAGCACTCATAGAAAGACCAAACGCGTTCATATTCGGCTGGTCTGACACTCGCGTTTTACTAAAAAAACTGCAATTCTATTTTAAAAAAACTGCAGCTGCACTGTTTTGCGTTTGATAGTTCGGTATTCTCGTATGCAGGCCTTACACTGCAGGAGCTATGAAAAAAATTACTGTTCCTGCTTTTTCGATGCAAATTGACAATAACGCTTTATAAGTTGCAGGAATTCAACAGTTTTCCTAACACTACAAATGATATTGACTGTTTTGACATATAGTGGGGCGGCAAATTTAATGTTTTCGTTAAGATTGTTCTCATTGTGATAAGCGTGTTTTTTTTACCATTCGCAGGCTACACCATAGTGATCATTTTAAGATGTGGAGGCAAGCTAGATTTGACCCTTAAAGTAATGTAGAGGTCAAAGCCTACATCGGGGACCTATTATTCGGTTTTAATATTTTACTTTTAAAAGTTCATAGCAGAATAAGAGGAAGTTGATATAATGTAATACATCTCCATAAAATCCACTTTCCAATGACACCTTAATTATCAAAATAGGTTCAGTAGTTTAGGCAGGAGCTATTCCCAAAATAATAGAAATTTTATTAGAGTAGTGATTATATCCATTCTCGTATGAAGTCGTATGGGAACCCATATTTTTTGGATAGATGGATGAGCCTTGGCACACTTGTGCCAAAAATATATTTTTAAAAGTAATTTTAAGTACATTTGTAAAGTTTATGGTCGTTACCAAAATTTTGTTATTTTTTTTTTATTATCGTTTAACTTTTTTTATGGAAACGCACTTTTTTGTCACAAAAATCAACCTAGCAGCTTTTATATAGTTGAAAACGATACCAAACTTGCCCTAGTAGCTAGAATTTTGCAGTTATGACTAGTCTTAGTGCGCTCGGTGTATGAAAAGTTCACCCTCCACCCCCAAAATCGGGTGATAGAGGCAAACTCCCGGGCGTTTACCACACTAATCCACCTAAGAAACAAGTGTGCTAAGGCTCATCCTTCTATCCAAAAATATGGGTTCCCATATGACTTCATACGAGAATGGATATAATTACTACGCTAATAAACATTTTATTATTTTGGGAATAGCTCCTGCCTAAACTACTGAACCGATTTTGATGATTAAGGTATCATTGGAAAGCAGATGTGTAGATGTGTTTTCATATGTAAATTTCTAATACCCCTCCAAATTGGATTCATAAAAATACATAAAACGGAGTAAAACGTCATCGAAATTTCAATTTGACCTCTAAACTGCGATATGGGTCAAATCCAGCTTGCCTTTACATCTTAAAATAATCGCCATGGTATCCCCTAAGCATGGTAAAAATTTCATGCTTTTATCACTCAGAGAACAATTTTTCAAATTTCCGCCCTACTAATACATTTTTTTATATTGATATTTTTTAAACGCTCAGATTTTAATAATAATTAAAATTAATGGCAACGTTATTGGTTATAATTTTGTAAATAATAATGATAGCCGCAAGCGTGCAGTTGCAGTTTTTATTGGAATTGGCCTGCAGAATTGTGCTCCAACGTTAGTTGTAGAATCAAATGTTTTTGACGTCTCGATGACCTTGACAAAATTAAATAAGTACTGTGAATTGGTTTTTTTTCGCGCTTTTAATATCTAAGTTATCTACCGTCGCACGGCACGGAAAGTTTTTTCCGTCACGGCAGAACGAGGATACAAAACGAACGAAATTCTATGTAGAAGCTTTAAATTTTCGCGCCGTTATTTTTTTTTAATACTTACTAACATTATGGCTAAGTCGATTACTAACACAAAATGAATTGTAATTGTCGGAATAAACATTTTTTCAATTTCAAAGTTATTGCTCTGGGCGCTAAAAGCATCTGTATGGAATTTATTTTTGTTCCCGTTTCGCCGTACGCGACGGAATAAACGTGACGTGCCGTGCGACGCCAAATTATAAAGGCGTCCTTTGTTTGAAATAATTATAAATTGCTCTGCAGTGACATTTGCGCAATTATTGTAATATTCTCCGCGCTTTAGTCGGAGCTGATGTGGAGTGTATTATCGCTATGTACATATACATACATACATGTCTTGCAAATGGTTTTACAGTACAAAGTGGAAAGGATCTCTTTCAGCTTATATTTTGAGTCAAGATGAAATGTTTGACATCTTTTAGAAACGTAATTGTTGAGACAAAGGAACTACCTCAATGAGAATTCTCGTATAGTTGAATGCTAATTTTAAATTGTTTTGGGGAAATAATATTTGTAGTTATAGCGATTGTAATACTTTAATTAAGGCCACGTTAAAAAACCACCCTTACTGATTACCTACTCGAATGAGAAAATACCCACTCATGTCATAAAAAGAATGGAGACGGGTTGATTATTAATTATTGTTCAAACACAAAATGGTTATTGCCTGTTTCACAACACATTTTTGTAACAACTACGGACAATATGTTTTAGCGATTAGACGTCAAAATAGATTTTGACCTGTTTATAGAAACTATCTTGCAGGTCAATTGATACCATACTAATCTTCATACAAAAAATGAGATTTCACACAAAATAAATCATGAAAGCTGGGAGCTCATAAATATATTTAAATAGTCTTAAAAATGTCAAACATCTCATTTTAAAATTACTGAAATAATTAACAATCGATTTGCATTCATATTCTTATTAAAACAAATGCGAAAAGATTCTGCCTTTTAGATTTTTCTATTTAATTTTTTTTTTGAAAAATCTAGTTTATTCACAATCGTTCGCTATGACAGGGATTTTATTTTTAGCGCCTTTACATTGCTACATAGTCAATGGAAGAATTATCACTACAAAAAAAAACCAATTTGTCCCAGGCCAAACTCGACTGTAAAACATTTATACAACCGGTCGGAAATATCTGTGCACCAGCGTTGCTAACAGATGTGTGACATAATTTTATCGTACGTATATCATTCCGTCCTCTCGTTATATCGCAAAGCATCAGTACGAAACAGACAGGACGACATTGACATGAAAAAATTATGTCACTCGTCTATGTTAGTATGGCTGGCTAATAGGGCTTGGGCGATGACAAATATGAAACAATTAAAAAGAAAATAGGCGTATAAAAGAGGTCGGCGCTGACAATATCGTTTGTTTGTCCTTCCAAAGCGAAGCATCAGATCGCCGTTATTTTTGAGTATGTTAAATAGATAGTTGGAAGGCTGAAGAGTGAAAAAAGATACTTTTCCATGAAATAGCTTGCTGAAAACTAAACAACGGTACCTAATGTTGAGGATCCGACTCAGAAACGACCTTTACCCATCTGTTTAATGGATGAAAATATTTTATTTCAAATTTAGTATGTTGAAAAATATATCGCGAGTGGGTTGGCTAAAAAATTCCTGGCCAAACTATTATTAATTCAAAAATTACTTTTTGAATATAAGATCTTCTCTGTACACCAAAGTACCACTTTTATTGTACATAACAACAATAATAATATGAATATTTAGGCTGCATTTGTTATCAAATAAACAAATATCCAACCCGATTAATGTAAATAGAACAAAATAAATTACGAAACATTCAAGAATTAGGGTTATTTTGAACGAGTCGAACTCGAAAACTTCACTTCTGAATTAAATTGAGCAATAGATAAAAGAATTAGGTCGTGATACTTTTGATAAATATATATTAATTAATTCTGATTAATCCTTATACAGGGCTTTCGGTATGTCTCTTTCAACCTCTCGGGTGGTTAATCAGTCCATGAAACTGAACAACTTCCCCAAGGAACATAGGCCAAAATATGAAAATAAAATTTTGATCTCCCATACAAAATGCGCTATATATATATATATATATATATATATATATGCTGATGAAGACTTGAATTCCAACTCAAATTGAAAATAAAATTTAAAATTTAAAATATGAAAATAAAATTTTGATCTCCCATACAAAATGCGCTATATATATATATATATATATATATATATATATATATGCTGATGAAGACTTGAATTCCAACTCAAATTTTTTTTTCGTATTTTGAACTATGTTCCTTCGGAAAGTTGTTCAGTTTCATGGACTGATTAACCACCCGAGAGGTTGAAAGAGAGATACCTAAAGCCCTGTTTATAAAATTCTCGTGTCACAATGTTAGTTACCATACTCCTCCGAAACGGATTGACCGATTTTTATGAAATTTTCTATGCATATTCAGTAGGTCTGAGAATCGGCTACTATCTATTTTCATATTAAAAAAATTTAATCCACCGGGAACGAAGTCGCAGGCGGACAGCTAGTATTATTTGTAAATTACTTACCGGATTCAATTTTTGTAACATTGTCTACATTCACATTACACCGCCATCTATTAACACTTTTGGGAACTAAAGCCCTGAGAGGTCAGAAAACCCCTCGTCATGACAAGGTTTTATGAAAGAAGATTTTTGGAAGACCTACTGGGATCGTTCTCATGGGAAAAAGTCACTGACAGAGAGCTAGTATAAAATTTCGCCGCTTGACTTGAAGGCACGATAGCTCAGTTGGTTACAGTACCAGGAGATCTAATCCTAAAGTCGAGGGTTCAAGTCCCATTCGCGCCGAACATTTTTCTTTCCGTAAAATTATTTGGCATAAAATAGTATAAAAAATTATATATACGAAGCCTACATTCTTAATAAGTTGACGGCAGCCTAATGCCAAGGTGTACAGATATTTCGAACAGATAGAAGGCCTCACACCAGCAGGCCAATTCCACTAAAAAGCACTGTAGTTCGGCGTGTGTCAAATCGAGCAACTCGGGCTCAGAATTACGTAAGGAATAAATAGTTTAACCACAACAAACGAGCCTAAGTAAAGTCGCGAATGACTGAAGCGAGCATGCAGTTGTAGTTTTTAAGTGGAACAGGCCTGCAGGTTACCACACCCGTGCACTCTGTGCTATTATGGTAAGAACGGTTTTGCAGTGGAATGGGTAACCTGATGCGCCGGCCTTTTCTTGCTTGTTGTTAGCCAAGCGGCTAGTTCGAGCAATGCGAAAACGCTTTTAGTTAATAAAAATGATTCCACTTAGAATATAAGACTCAAATGTAGTTAATTTAAGGACTTTTTGATTTGTAAGTTGTAAATAACTATAGCCAATTGATTATTATTATATATAAAATTATATCACGGATGTAAGGGGCAGCTTAGCAAATACTTAATGCTTAATCTACTCGTACCTAACTAAAATCAGTTACAAGTCCCGGAAACGTCAAGATAGATAGATAACAGCTTTAAGAGTTAAAAACTATTACACTATTAACTATACAAATCAAGTTAGGTGTTTTAAAACTATTTAGCGATACGCAATTTACCACGTCGCGTCTCTATCAGAATGACGTTTTTAGCTGTTATAATTATTTTTACTGCAAAATGGAATGCGTTCGAAAAAATCTTCAACTGTATAGCAGAAAATATTAAAAATAAAAAATCGAAAATATTCTCAGGAAAATTCCACCGGAAAATCGTTCACAATTATAGTTTGAATTCAGGGTTTCAGTTTTTGCTAAGCTATCCCTAACACCCTGTATATGTCTCTAAAAATAAATAAAAAATATTTAAAAAAAAGAAATAAAATGTATATACAAAAGGGACTTGTTGTTTTGTTTCTTTAAAACCTTTATTTTTTAAATCGCATAGTGATTTGAATTTGTCACAATTTAACATACACAGTTACTAGAAACCAAAGTGGTTACACGTATTCGACTACAACTAGATTACTACATTGTTTAATTTGGGTGCATCTTCAGGGTGAAATTTAAAAAAAAAAAAGTTCAATATGTACTCAATAGACCAACTGATTTTTTTTAGTAGAAAAAACTGGTCCCATAGAAAAATTTGTTCGTAATCATGGATAGATTCATCCCTCAAAGTTTGTCGAACGTTTTCAATTTCACCCTGTTGTTGTAGCCAGATAACATTCAAATAAATAACTACATTCCGTGTGTCATTCGGCAGCACCATCATCATAGGTTTTGAAATGGATATATATGCAAAAATTGATGAGACTGCGATATAGACGTCAATATAAATAAATAAATAAAATTTATTCCAGTGTAAAAACTAAGCCTAATTAGATTACAGTAAAAAGTATAATGTATACAACGTGCACATACGAGACATCTTGCCTATCTCACAAATGGCATTTCCCCAAAACATCCTTACGACCAACGACTAGCGTTTATCAATATGAAAACCCTTCGGAATAGAAGAATGATTTCAGACTTGTTGTTTCTTTACAAAATTCTTAACAATAAGATTCAGTGCCCCGAACTGCTAAATAAGATCAACATTGGGGTCCCATATAACTATCCTCCAATCACGAAAATATTTGACTTGGAAAGGAGTAGGACTAATTTAGGCTTACACGAACCAATTAAAAGAATGGGTGCGGTTTATAACGAACTTAATGCAAAGTTTCCCGACATTGATATCTTTAGTGACTCTCTTACAGTATTCCGAAGGAAATTGCTGAAACTCATCGGTTAATCCATTCTGTCACTATCATTTTTGTGTTATCCTCTGTAAATATTTACGTAACTAGTTATTAGCTTTCCCAACAATTTTATATAAAAAAGCTTGTAATGTCGATTTTACTATTGTAAATTTTTCTTAAATGTTATTTTTTAAAGCTTAATTTGTAAATTAAGTTTGACTGTAATGTGGCCAATGATGAGCATACCTATAATTGGCATGCATATAGAAAAACCTAATCTAATTTTAAATTGTAATATTCATATGTTATGCTGTTGGTTTGCCTTTTTAATAAATAAATAATGTAAGAATTTATCTAAATACTTATATAAAAAGAATAGTAATCAATTAACGCTAATATATGACCGGTGTTCGTCAATTTCTCCCTTGAAAAAAAATCCAATGAAATATACCTAAAAAATCAAACTGCATTTTGAAATTAAAAATACAGTTCAATATTGGAATAATTTAAATTAGTAAGCGGAATTTAAGGATGTTTCGTGGGCTGATCCAGGAAACTGAACAACTTGAAAAAAAAATTGCCTTTCCATACAATTATTTGTGTCATAAGCTGATTTGCGGGAGTCTAAAATATTTTTTGAGAATTTTATATTACGCAACTATTGAGCATCCAAAGTAGGTAAAAAAAAGAATAGTTAAATCACAAGAAAATTTATTTAAATCATGATTTTAACATGAAACATACATGTTGTAAAACTATTTTACAGTAATAAATATCAAGAGTTGATTCACAATGTTACATTAAAATTTGCTAGTAATAAAATGTTAAACAAAAAAAACCGCATCGAAATCGATTCATTCGTTAAGGAGCTACGATGCCACAGACAGATACACACATCAATTTTACAAAAATATATCCCCTCTTTTTTGCCGGGGGTTAAAAACTCATCAAGCCATACATGTTGACCTTGACGTCGCTCTTAACTCGATCGTGATGCGCCAACTTTCGTAGTGTTGCTATATAACCTGACATGCAGCGGGCTGTACAATGAATAAGGTAAGAAGATAATACATTATTTTTTAGCACAGAATTTCGCCAGACTTGCTCGCAACCTTTGCTCTCACTAGTTTCAGTTCGAGCACGATGGCGACAAACTCTTGCGGCGCGCCACTCGGCTGACGGTGAAACTTCACTTTGATTGCGCGAGGGCCCCGCGCAAAGGTTGCTCGCCCTCTGGCGTTGTCGATGTCGACATTTTGACATAGGACCGCGGCGCATTACGCGCGATATCACCATCGTACTCGAGCTGTTGCCCAGGGCCCCGATTCTGTAACTTAAGTTGTGTGTCGATGGAATGGTCGCCATTTTATCCGTTCAGGTGGCGAAACTGAGAACTATTTAATTTTCATATACTTGCTGACAACCACCCCGATCAGCAGCTCCACCACCAACCGAACGTAAAGTTGCAAATTAGCTATCAACTGAAAATTCAGTTGGCGGTGGCGCCACCAGTCAAAGCAGCCGTCATTAGATATATTAAATTTGGATAGTTCTCAATTTCGCCACCTGAACGGATAAAATGGCGACCATTCCATCGACACACAACTGAAGTTACAAAATCGAAGTTCAGTTGACTGGACTAAATGAGAATTAACTCGTCAACGTAAGGGTACAAGTTTAACTCGTGCCGTGGTTTCTGGGTTCCCTCGACATAAACAGCAACCTATGCGGGCTATTGCTGCACGTGTTGTTTTGTTTGTAGATGTCCTGTGGGATAAAAATAAATAATTATACAATTTACATCTGAATAACTCTGGAGCTGAGCAATTTATTCCCATGGTTGCTTGTCTTAACAGATAATCAGAAATTCTATAATAGCCCTTTGTAAAAAGTTTTTTGATTAATTATCGTCTTAGTGTACTTCCATGCTGGACTGGGAGTGAAAGAAAAACTTAGAATGTGCCAGCTACCTTCTCTTCCCAGGTATACAGTAAGTCTCTAAGTGGGATGCAGGGTTTTGCTGTATAATGAGCGAAAGGCTGACCACCTCTCACTATTATATTTTTATTTTACTAAGAAAACGAACAGCAATACAATTTTTTTTACAAGCTTTGATAAACTAAATCATAATTCTAGAATAGAACAGAATAGAATATTATTTAATTCTATTCTTAGAACCACTGATGCTCTGCCTACCCCGTTAGGGATTATAGGCGTGAGCGTATGTTTGTATGTAACAGTTGGTGGTCTAGAAGGTTAAGAACCACTGATGTTTTATCTTAAGAGTCCGACATTGGCCTAATCAACTAAGGCTCTCCTAGACAAGAAATTGAATTGAATTATCTAATAGTCCTTCAGGTCACGTTCAAGGCACATTCCAGTGAACAAATTTTATCATCCTATGCGTAAGAGAGCTAATCCATTGTGTGATCACTGTGGTGTGCACGACGACTTAATTCTCTTGATGCTGGAGTGTTCCCTGAACGGCACTCTTAGAAGAAAACTGTTCCCTCTGTATGATGGAGATATCATTGTATGTATGTAAACACTTTATTGCACATAATAAAAAGCACAAAAAGAGATGGATACAAAGAAAACTATGTACAAAGGCGAGCTTATCCCTTAGAGAGAGATTGTGTCCACTTGCGACCAAGCCTTTTGCAGGGCGTCGCGTCGCTTCACATTAAACGTAATAATTAAAACGTTGCCTACTATGGTCGAAGCCTCAGCAAAAATTAGATATAAAAAAAATCTAATAGTCCTTACCCAGTGCCGGTGCCCCGCTAGTCTCGCTGTCCGTCTGGCCGGTCCTCAGCTCGAGCAGCCGCGTCTGCACCGACACCGCCAGCTCGGGCAGCGGCACCGGAGCAGTGCGCCAGCACACCGCGCGCCCGGCGCCCAGCCGCCGCCGCTTGTGCGCTGACAGGTGCACCTGACCACCGCACGCTCATATACATCCACGAGACTGGTAGGTGGAGCTCACAGCCACGGACTCATATACATCCACGAGACTGATAGGTGGAGCCCACAACCACGGGCTCATATACATCCACGAGACTGATAGGTGAACCTCACAGCCACGGACTCATATACATCCACGAGACTGATAGGTGGAGCTCACAGCCACGGACTCATACATCCACGAGACTGATAGGTGAACCTCACATCAGAACCACGGACTTATACAACCCGTTCTTTTCGATATCCCATAACTCTAAGGTCATATTCTTTGAATAAAAATAATTTAAAAATTCCAGGGAACATATGTTCTCTTAAATGGGTATTTCGGAAAAATCATAAATCAAAATTAATATATTTCGAAATCTTTCTCCCACTAAACGAGTCCTAAATTGGTACACTTTCATTGATAACACTAGTTTACATGACTTTTGTACATGAAATGGAATATATACGGATACGTTACTTTAGGTATCTACATCTCGGAAAAAATATTTAAAAAAATCCAGCACGTCAGTTTTTTGAAATATTTATTAAGAAGATTTTTACAAAAAACTACATCTAAATAAACAACAGACAGTTAAAAATGGGTAATTTTTGCTCTTTTTTTATAAATATTTTCATCTGTATGTCTCACAACAGACCAACAATAGTCACCTAGCATATTTTGGTCCCAAAAACCTTGATAATTTTGCTCAAATGATTTTAAATCTTGGTGGAATCGCTCACCGTGTTCGTCACTCACACTACCAAGATTTTCTGGAAAAAAATCTAAATGGGAATGCAAAAAATGAATTTTTAGTGACATATTTACACCCATACGCTCATAATTTTGCAATAGATTTTCAACAATCTCTTTGTAATTTTCACTTTTTTTATTGCCTAAAAAATTTTTGACCACACTTTTGAAAGAATTCCAGGCTGCTTTTTCTACCTCGGTTAAAAGGCTCTCGAATTTTGTATCGTCCAGTATTTTCCTGATTTGAGGACCCACAAATATTCCTTCCTTTAATTTAGCCGCAGAAAGATTCGTAAATACAGAGCAGAGGTATTGAAATGCAGGCTTGGACTTATCCAAAGTTTTTCATCAAGCCCAACTTAATGTGAAGCGGTGGTAATATAATTTTTTTTGGGTCAACTAAACATGTATTTTTTACGTTCATACGAACGTCTGCATATTTTATACTATCTTTATTTTTTGAGTTAAAACCAAAAGTTTTTGTTAAACAAAAGTAACAATCGGTTACGTGGTTAGTTGGCTCCCTCCATATCATCGGTTTACCAAATTTCAGTGATCTATTTTTACCTGAATACCAGGAGCTGATGACCACTCTGCAATTATTGCAAATCACATGAGGAACCCAATTTTTATCTTGATTTGATACCGGAAATCCAAAATAATGTAAATAGGCTTCTTGCAATGGTTTTGATATAGAGAAACCACGATTTAACTGAACAATTTTCCCACAAACATAACAAAATCGATTTGGATTTAGTTTACACACTCTAGACGACATTTTATATAAAAATAAGACTTCTGAATCGCACAGTTGTTTACAGGTTAGAACGATAAACGTATTTAAACACTTGCGGGTAGATAAAAAAACAAAGACATCTATATCTCAGAATTGTGACGTGCTACGAAAAATAAAAAAATAATTTTTTAATTACCGTCCATAGCCTACATAAATAATGTATGTTTCATTTCATGAACAAAAAAAAAAATTTTTTGTAAACTAGTGTAATTAGTTTCAATCACTCATTTAGAATACGATAATGCGACGTTGTCTTTTCTTACGTAAAGGTGTTTTATAGCAAATTCACATTTTTACCGATTTATTTTGTATGAAAAATAAAAATTTTAAATTATTAATAATTGAAAAATAATGTATACGCTATTTAATTCATATACGTGGTCTTATTGATACGCTGGAGTTATGGGATATCAAAAGTAACAGGTTGTATATCTCCGCAACACAGACAGGGGACTTTTTCATCACATTTTTTCTTACGGTATCAATAACATTGATAAAACGTGAAATAAGGAGGAAATAAACATATTTTTTTCGAAAAAATTCAGATTTCTAAATGTGAAATAAGAATCCTTTCTTACCCCCTTTAAACGTCTTAGAGAATGATTTTTTTTTAAACGCAAGAAATACGGGCAAAATACAGGTCTCACAAATTGTATACTTAGCAGAGTACTATTACCAAGTTTCAAGTTCATTGGACGATGTAATTTTTTTTTCATACAATACAAAATATTTTGTATTTACATGCTTTTCAGACGATTTAGCTTGAAATTTTTGTATAAAACGATATAAAACAAAAAATACCGGATTTTAATAAAACGTACAAACGGCTACTGATTAAAAAATCAGGTTGTATACCTCATCATAATGTAGGTAAGTATCTGTATTGTTCTTAATTGCAGTGGCATTGAGTTTTTCATTTATTTTTATGTTGTGCTCGAATGTATTGGTGTACACTCTGTTGGTAACCTTATAAGCGCACTACTATTGGGTGAATTTATACATCCCCATCGAAGGGCACAAACTTTCCATCGAAGCACGAAGGGGATTTGACCATAGTCCACACTACGCTCTGGCCCAATGGGGGTTGGTGGACCGCGCGCCCTTTTGAAAACGAATTTTCTTAGACGTGCGGGTTTCATCACGATATCTTCCTTCACCGCTGAACAAGTGATCATTTATGAAAAATTGATATGTATATAAATCCGGAAAAACATATTTAATGGTACAGGCCCGCACCAGGGTTTGAATCCATTACCTTTACAAGTGCTCATATAAATCCACAAACTCATAACCACGGACTCATAATACCTGATTTTTATTTTTTATGTGTACTACCTTTCCGCCAGCGGTTCCGCCCGCGTGGACTATAGGTCATATCGTGCCCAACTGTGGGATAAAATGTAGCCTATTTCCTATCCCAGGCTCTAATCTATCTCTGTACCTTCCATCAAAATCGGTTTAGTAGTTTAGGCGTGAAAGACGGACAGACCGAGTTGCTATCGCATTTATAATATCAGTATGGATAACGTGTGTGCTTGCCTTCTTGATGTGCGTGTTGACCATGGAGCGCAGGTGGAAGAGCGCGGGGCACAGCGGGCAGCGCCGCGTCGGGGCCGAGTGCGCGCACAGCGCGTGCTGGTTGCGCCGGTTCACGGATATGAAGCCGCGCCCGCACGTCTGCACCAACAAATAAAGATTGAGGTCGAGAGTAACCTATCTCATAATTAAAAAAAAATCTTAGGCCCGTATTACAGAACGCGACTCAGACTCTGATATAAAGAATAGAATAGAAATAATTTATTGTCTCCACACCATACACATAGTTACAAATAACATGCAAACAAAAAAAAAGAAAATCAAAATGTACTAAACCTATTTAACATAATGTGTCTTAATCTAGGTTGCGGATCACTATGTGCATGCAGTGAGTCAAAAGGTTATAACTCAGTAAAGGTTTTCTTTACACCCCACCGCTGTCGTCGACGTCGCGTCGCGCTGGCGTTTTTTCGGTATACCGAAATAATTTCGGTTACGGAAGCGATAAAAATAAAGTTATAAATTATTGTAAATGATAAAGATATCGTTTGAGGTATCGGTATAAACGGTAGCGTAACCGTAATTCCTAACCGTTTTGACTCTACCTTTAAATTGATACGGCATTGAAATTTTATACCTGTACCATACCGTTATACCTTAACCGTTTTCAAGCCCTGGACTGCAGAGATACCTGACCACCCCTACCGGATGAAGATGAAGTTGTCTATGATGACACAAACATACAATTTTAAAATCGTGTTTAGCATAATTATTTAGTTGACAAAACTGTATTAATGTACGAAACATAATTGAAATACCTAAAACATTTTGTAAAATAACTTCATCCTTATTTTATAGGGGTGGTCAGTTATCTCTGCAGCTGTCTGTACACTTAAAACTATGCAAGGAGTGGTTTTGAAAAGCCTGGCTGGAAGTTTATCAACCTACCAGCGCGCTTGTTTACGGCGCGTGCGATACAAATCTTGCACACAATCGCGCGAAGATTTAAGGAGGTTTTTGGGACCTGTTCACATCATCACGAAAGAAGTAGATCTGGAGATTAATTATATGGATTATTTGTGTATTGCGTCTCTGTGAATAAATTGTATTCTCTACCTATAATACTTACTGTGCATTTGAAGGGTCGCTCGTTGGTGTGAAGCATGGTGTGCCACGTCAATGACCGCTGGTCGACGAAGGTTTTACCACAAGTCGTACATATTCGTTGTTTAGACAATTTCTCTTGTAAATCGCTAATGCTTAGTGCGGACTGGCTCTGATCCGGATTTTTGTGACTAAAATAATGAGTCAGAGATTAATAATGACGGCCGGTTTGGTCGAGTGGTAGTGACGCTGCCTCTCGATCGGCGGGTCCTGAGTTCGATTCCCAGTCGGGGCAAATATTTGTGTAAAAAGCAGATGTTTGTTCTCGGGTCATAGGTATTTGTGTCTGTCTTTGTGTGTTCCAAGGGACCCACGACACAAGGGAAAACCTTAATGTGGGCCTTTGAGTGTAAAGCGGTTTTTTTTTTTTTAATAATAACTTGTGTTAATATTATATTATATTATCTCAGAAACACTCGTAGCCCACATACACAGAGGTAGGGAACCTGATGGTTGACCAAACTGGTTATTTATCATGACTCATAGTATTTCCGTGCTTCGGAGGGCACGTTAAGCTGTCGGTCCCGGCTGTTGTCGATTGACTAGTCGTTAAAACCAAGTCAAAGGCCAAAACGCGGTTTGAAAATTATGACGCCAAGGCTAGCAAAGTTCGCAACACACTTGACTATACCTACACGATAAGAAGAAGATTATATCCTACTAGCGTTCCGCCCAGGACTTCGTTAATCGTTTCAAACACGAAGACGGCTCGTTAATGATTCTCAATGCAAATACCTATACAGGACTTTAGGTAAATCTCTTTCAACCTCTCGGGTGGTTAATCAGTCCATGAAACTGAACAAATTTCCTAGGAAAAAAAAAATTTGAATTCCCATACAAACTTCATCAGCATATAGCACATTTTGTATGGGAGATCAAAATTTTTTTTTCGTATTTTGACCTATGTTCCTTGGGGAAAGTTGTTTAGTCTAAAGAAGTTCAGTCTAAGTTGTTCATGGCTTTAGGTATCTCATAGTTGTTCAGGGCTTAGGCTTTAGGTTAGATTTAGGTTCCTTGGGGAAAGTTGTTCAGTCTAATTTGTTCAAGGCTTTAGGTATCTCTTTTAAGTGAGAGGTTAAAAGAGAGGTACCTAAAGCCCTGTATTTTTTTAAATAGTTTAACGAAAACTGATTTATACATTTTTAAAAAATAATTTACTCTAATTTTCGTATCGTATTGAGAGTCATTAGTTTAACCAGCTGGCTTCGTTTTCAGAAATATTAGGTGACGTTAAATTAGCTTGCGAAAATTAAAGATCTCACTAAACAACTTTCCTTATGGAACATACGTTGAAATATGAAAAATCATTTTTGCCTCTTCATTTCCATAAGTCTTCATTTTTTTTACAATTAGTAGGAGAGGGGAGAGTTGTTCAGTTTCATAGGGAGAACCACCCCCAAAGTGTTCCTATACAGCAGGGTTCGAAATTATCAAGATAATTACGCTTCTTGATAATTATCGGATAATTATTGGATAATTATCACCAGTGTAAGAAATTAATTTGTTATATTGGTTCATAACAAATTGTAACAAAACATTATTAAAGTGAGTGTGGCTGTGTGGATATTTTTTGCTCTTTGACACAAAAACTACTGAATGGATTTTAATTAAACTTAACAATAATATAGCTTATGCATCAGAATAACACATAGGTAACACAATTTTCGGAAAAGTCCCGGGCAGAAAGCTAGTCGTAAATAAATAAACTTAGATTGACCAAAGAAGCCAAAGGAATATCTTCATCCGATGATGATTGTATTTCCATTGGCTTTGTTGCTTGTTATTATCAATCGATAATTATCCATATGTTATTATCACGATAATTATCGTGATAATTATCCTTTCGAACCCTGCTATACAGGGTGGAATTTTATAATGCCACCTGAAGGGAAAGTACTCTTTATACCGTAGGTAGATAGTAAATTGTACTCAAAAAAAACAATC
Source organism: Aproaerema taeniolella (assembly GCA_949987775.1). Classification (NCBI taxonomy): domain Eukaryota; kingdom Metazoa; phylum Arthropoda; class Insecta; order Lepidoptera; family Gelechiidae; genus Aproaerema; species Aproaerema taeniolella. The sequence goes on from OX465265.1 coordinate 5,063,653, forward strand.
CTTTATTTTTGAAAAGAAATAAAACTGCATTCCAAGGATTTTCGAAAATTAGCTTGCCACTCCCGGGAATCGAACCGACTAAAATCTGTAAGAATACCCTGTACTTTTATTGCATCGATCGTTAGGGTCAACTATAAAGATGAAATCTCTCTAAAAACTTGGTAAATGAAATGAAAGGAAAACCATGAAATCCAGAGTTATAAATTCAATGGGTCAATACCAACATGCTAAATTCAATGGTTTAATTTAAGATTTCATAGTTTTCCTTTCATTTAATTTACCAAGTTGTTACAGAAATGTCATCCTATAATTGACCCTAACTTTCGATGCAATAAAAGTACAGGGTGTAATTCTTACAGACTTTAGTCAGTTCGATTCCCGGGTGTGGCAAGCAAATTTTCGTAAATCCTTGAATGCAGTTTTCTTTCTTTTTAAAAATAAAGGAATGTTTTCTTTGAGTACAATTTTTTATCTACAGTATTAGGGGTACTTTCCCTTCAGATGGCATTAAAAATTCCATCCTGTATATTTGCTAATGGTTTCTCAGAAACAGCTCTAATGATTTTGCTGAAATTGACAGGTTGGTAGTGTTTTGCATGAAAAAGTCAAACCAACTGTACCAACAATGACACTTATCATTTACCATGTTACGAGTAACTAGTTATCTCTTTGTTTAGTATCTATAATCTATAAATTGCCTATTTTATTTGTTGGAATTCTTTAGATTAAAACTAAATTTAAAACGTCCTCCTCTCTATGTTGCTGCGCCCAAACTGGGTCCATATTTATACCATAACTTTGTATCTAGACCTATAATACCATGGAAAGCAATAAATTGTATGATTATAAAATTGTTCAAACCAACCAAACAATTCTAGTTATCAATGTTTTTCTTAAAATCAACTTACTTAGAAGCCAAAAACTGCTCATGTTTTTTAATATGCTGGTCCAAACCCTGTTCTCGTTTGTACATCCTTCCACAATAATGGCAAGTAAACTTTTTTTCGTGTTTATCATTAATGTGTACTTCTAAATTCTCTGCATCAGGTAAAATAATGCCGCACAACTCGCACACATGGGCCGTCTCACTCGTACTCATGTTTTTTATCCGCTCATGCCACTGTAAGTGAGATATCATTGTGTCCCGTTTCTTGAAAACTGCATTGCATATGTTACAGCAGAGTATATTTGTGTGACATCTCATGTGTATCTCAAATTGCAATTCGCTCTCCTCTGTTTCTTTGCAAACCTAAAAAAATTTGTTTATACAATGAGTTTTTTTAAGTTTTTTTTATTATTTTATTTATTCAGTATAACAACAACATATTACAAATGAAAGAAATACAATATGGTAACACAATTTAGCCAATAACAGTTATCCAATTGAGAGAACTATGAAGAAATTGAGAGCAGAATACAGTTTTAAGAGTAATAGAAAAAAAATGGCAAGTTGAAACTCAAAAAAAAACCTATTTTTCATGACCAAAAATAAACAAAATTTCTACCCTCGTAAACATAAGATACATAAATACACATATTTAAATAAATATATTATATATATTGGAAGGAAACAAAACTAGACTAAGACAAGGTTTACTAGATTTTCTAGACTAGACTAAGTTGATAAATTTTTTTCATTATATAAGTTTATTTTATTTATTTTTTGTTGACCGTTTGTTAGTATGTTTTGATTTGACGTAACAATGAGTCAAAAAATTAATAGAAAATACAATTACCTTACACACAAACAGCTTAACATTGTGTGCTTCTTTCATATGCTCTTTCAATTTAGCTAAGAATCTGTAACTTTTCGGACATCTACTGCAACTCCGTAATGGCATTTCGCCTCTTTTTTGTCGAACCTTCACAGAGGTATGATTAGTTTTTTTTATACCTGCTTCTTTTAATATTTCACCTGTTTCCTTGGAAGCCATGCGGTAAGTCCCGTCTTCTTGTAACTTAAACAGCGTAGGTTTCTTACCTGCGCCGTGTTGGACTATTACCATTACTTTGTCTTCATCACTTTCTGATTGAATTTCTTTTTTTCTTTTCATTGATTCTTGAGGTTCTACTTTTATACTAGCCGATGTCTGAGGTTCTATTTTAATTTTTGCAACTGGTATTACTTCACCTTGAGTGTCATTTTCAGTTAATGGTATTCTTTTAACAAGACAACCTTCTATATTAACATCTAAGTTTTGAATGGAAGGTGTTATTAAAGGAAGAGGAAAGCAGATATTATCACTGTTGAAATCATCAGGCATTTCAAATGTTGAAGTATGCATAGCCAGTTCATCCACATAGAAGTTAAGAATCTCCTCACTGCGTTTGGCTAAAATATATAATTTATATGCTGTTGCTGCCATTGAGAGACATTCTGAACAGACACTGTAGTTATCACTGTCTTTAAACTGAAAGAAAATGATAGAACCATTATTATACAAAACAAAGCAGACTTACATCAAAATGGCATTGTTTATCTATAGTAACATCAAAGTATGAAAGTGATGTAATATCATGTAAAAGCCCCAGTGACCAAAAGCTGCTGCTGCGGACACGGTTAAAAAAATTACAAGCAAATTACCATGTTTTCATGTCGTGCGTTTGCTATGTTATATAAAACACAATAATGTGATATGAAATGCTTTTGTAATTGATATAACTACAAATAATTTAAAAAATATATTTATAATTGAAACAAACTAACCTGCATATGACACACAGAGCGAAGTGCATCTGCAATGCAGTATTCTTGCTCCTCTTTACATACTTTTGTGAAGATATTTTCACATACTTCCCCAAGGGGCAAGAGGCAAACTCGACACAAACTTTGTTCAAAGGTTCCATTTGCAAGATGATTCAAAACATCCTTCAATTCGGCCGTATTTGCCATGACCTGATCGACTCCCTGTTGAATATCTTATTTGTATGTAAAAAGTTCAAATAATACATCAAAACAAAGTGAAAACAGAAAATTAAAGAACCTCGAGATTTGAGAGAGATTTTACCACCAATTTTTGATACGGATGCGGTGATTTAAATTCTCTTTGCCGATGCGTTCTCAATTCTCATGGGTAGGACGCGACTTGACTTTCAGAAAATCTGAAATCAAACAGCCATTGTTTTTTTTTTCTGTTTCTATGTGACATTGACACATAGCATAGAAATGATTTTTTTTTTGTTAAAATTATCCCTTTCGGGAAAGGCAAAGGAAACTATGTCCATACAGCCATGTCTTCAGTGAAAAATCTTCTTTCTTCAACTTAACCTAAGCCCTAAGCTCCTCATGTTCTGCGTAAAACCGGATAGCGTCTGTTTTACGAAAACTGGCGGCGAGAAGCACAACCGCGAGGATCTTTGTCGGTACCAAACGGAGCAGAAACACTGTTATCACTTGAATTTTTCATCACTACACGAATTTTAGTCAATTTACTGCATAATACACTATCACTATTACACATTAAACAACTTTTTCACGCCGAAAACGAAAATTCAATTGACAAAGCAACCGCTCACGCCGAGTTCCCGCCAAAGACCACCCATAGAAATGAAAATAAGGCACAAATAAGGTAAGGAAGTCCCTTTTGTTATACTCTAACTCCCCGCTTATCAAATTAATTTCAAATGATATTTGTAAATATAACATAAAATTGTAATATATGTTTAGAATGCTTTGGTGTTGTTCTGTTTTTTTTTGAGTTGTTTTTCCTGTTTTGTTTTGTTTTGTTATTTCAGGTTATCCTGGGCAATGGTAGAATCAATTCAACGTTGCCGTAACTGGTCAAATTTTTTCAGTTTGTTTTCCTCGGGCCTCGGACTTGACACTGGCAGTAATGGTCGCAGTGTTGCCACATGAAGTAGACGTGAAATCTGTATTTTCATTACAAAAATCCGTATAAAATCCGTATTTCTGTTTTTATTGAAATTCCGTATAAATATTCCGTATTTTGATTGAAATTCCGTATAAAGTAAAAATTTTGAGTCAAGATTTGAATCAAAAGAGGTTAGTAGTAGCGGGTCCGTTATCGTCGAGGTACATAATTTATTTCTTGGTTTCGTCTTCATTGAAGAAATTTTGGTGTACTGCCGCACTACAGTGGAGCAAACTCACCAGTGTTGTGGGGAAAAAGAAGGCTCGAAAACGGGGTCCTTTTGAAACTCATTCTGTGTTTAGAGTAAATCCGTATAAAAATCCGTAATCTTGATTCATCCGTATTGAATTTGCAAAATCCGTACAAATACGGACAAATCCGTATATATGGCAACACTGAATGGTCGCAAGTTATGTTCGACCGGTTGCCATTACTTAAAAAAAAGTGTGAAATGAAGATATTACCGGTTTTTGGAACCACTACTTCTAGCAAAAACTGGTTAGGCTAGTAACACTGCAACACACACTGTGCAAACTGTCAAGTCGGCCAAAGAACTTGTTTCCAGGCTAAGAACAACCTTATAAAAAAAACTGTCAAATCAGTATTGCCAAGCGTAAGGTAATTACCGATATTTGTAGGGCTTAACCGTGACTTAACCAGTCGGAGATTGGGTATTTTCCCCTTTCATATCCTTCTTTATTTTGCATAAAATATTGTACAAATCACTTAACCTCCAAAATTAAAACTAAAACTTATTCTAAAATAAAAATAAACTACTTACATAATATACATATTTACAAAGACAGCTCACCCCTGATCGTTCCCGGCGCAAAGGTGCCCATGTTCCCGGCGCACCCGCCCATGAACATATTTGTAGGTTAATTTCAAGCCCTGTACGGTAGTCCTACAAAAGTACGGTAATTTACTGCAGTACGGTAAAAACGTACGGTAATTTCCGTGACTGAACGCGAATGTAATGTGTACGAATATACCCTTCTTACTTTCATTCCATTTAGTTTATTTACCCAACTTTTCGTCGTTATAGTTTTTCAACTCCTAAACGAATATTTTTCATTATATTACATACGATGTGTTATTTCACGATTTAACAGAATGGTGAGGATAAAATTTTGTATATTTTTGTTTTAAAATGTTTTTTATATTTATTTGTAATAAATATGTAACTAAAAATTAAAAAACAACTGTTAACCTTCGACAGAAAAAGAGGGGTGTTATAAGTTTCACGTGTGTATCTGTAGGTATGTCTATGTATCTGTGTTCATCTGTGGCATAATAGCTAAACAAGTGGACTGATTTTGGTCAAGTAGGTAATACACCTGGCTGGGATGTATCCTTCGAAAAAATAAAGTGCAGTTTTTTATACTTGTATATCCATTGATATTTAGAATATAATATAATAGAATAGAAAGAACTTTATTAAGTGAACCACATTACAATTAATTACAAGTAAAGCATTACAATTAATTCGGAACACTTAAATGGCGCTGACTCAGCATTGTGCCACAGCTAGGCTGCCGCGCTGGTATTCTGTCAGAACCTACTAAAATTAAAAACTAAATCTAGAAATAAAAAATAAAAAGGTGTATGTGTGTGTGTGTATGTGTGTTTGTGTGTGTGTGTATATATATATGGGTGTGTATGTGTGTGTGTGTATGTGTGTTTGTGTGTGTGTGTGTTTTGTGGTAGCATGGAATAAAATTGTGCTTAACTTAAGTTACTTACAAAATTACTGACTTATAAAGAAAGTTAACAATAGCATAGGTTAAAAGTACAGTTGTATCATAGTTACATCTTCAAGCATTAAGGATAAAGCAGGTTATACAATTTGTTCATTAGATACATTTTAGATAGAGGATTATTAACTAGGGTTTGACCCAAAACAACCGCTAGTGGGTGATGTTTTTGTAGAGTTAAGACGTACTTTTTAATTTTTGATTTGAAAGAATAAACAATTTCATTAAGAGATGATGCTAGAAGCAGAGTTTTTTTGCTAGGTACTGGTAATAAATAAATGTACGGTAATTTTAGGGAAGTGTGCGGTAATTCTGGCAAGACGACTTGGCAACACTGTGTCAAATAAAAGTAATGGCGGCCAAAAGAACTAGCTTCCAGGCCAGAAAATAATTAATAAAAAAATAAAAGTAATGGTCGGCGAAAGAACTTGTTTCCAGGCTACGAATGATTAAAAAAAAAGAAGTTATGGTGATTGGTTCAAGGGTCTTGTAGCCAGGCCATAAACTCCAAAAAAAAAGTAATGGTGAATTGGTGATTGGTGATTGTGTTTTACCCCTTGAATATCAGGTTTTTTCATATAAAACAGTTAGGATGAGCGTAAATAGAATGGCAAAATAGACAATATGCAAACAAAATCTCCTACTTATCGCAAAATAATTTGGAATTGCGGTGTAAAGTGTGCGGTACATGTGTAATTAGTAGTCACCAATAATTGTCTCATGATTATGGGTGCTTCCATTGAATTTGCGGCGGCTATTGTGCGTATTTTAATTGCGTAAACACTAAACGTTTGCGACGAGAATTCGGAGTCAGTTCTCATAGAAACACTGTAAGAAATAATGCATTATTTATCTTCAACTAAAATGTAAACAATAATTTCACAGTTCATGTTTTGTTTTAGATGTGCGTAAATTATACCTACTAATAAATTGCGTAAATTAACAACTAAATTCAAAATAATTATAGAAAAAAATTTTGTTAACACATAATAAAAAATATTTACCTATGCAATTTTTTATTTTTTGTGTATTTGAATATATGCTTCTCTACGATTTTTAAAAGATAGGTATCAAAGTTTGGTCAGGCGGTCATGTTAGGAGTTTTAATTGCAATGCTTGGCCGGGTCCAGGGGTTTGTAATGCTTCTTTCGGAATTTATGGTTCTGGTCTTTGAGTGTGGGGCACTCATAATTTTCCTTTTATTATTATAATGTACTAGCATTCCGCTCGGGACTTCGTTCCCGTGGGAATTCGGGAAAATTATGTAGCCTATGTCCATCAGGGATAATGTAGCTTTCTAATGGTGAAAGAATTTTTCAAATCGGTCCAGTAGTTTCGGAGCCTATTCAATGCAAACAAACAAACAATCAAATCTTTCCTCTTTATAATATGTAATAGGTATTTGGGTCAATCAACTTTTTAACCGACATAAGCCTGTCCCGACAATTTCGCATTCGAAAACGACGAAACTAATAGAATTTAAAAAATATTTTACGCTCCATTCAATTAACAGTTCAGTAATCTTAATAATAAACATATGAAATATAGATAAAATTAAAAAATAATTGTTAAAACTATGGTAACTCCGTATACGATTTCTTGCCTTCCATATATATTACAGCTGTCCCCAGAGCGAGGTGGCTTTAAGAAGTTGCTAATTTTGGAAAAAAAACTTTTAAACTTATTTAAGTTTGTTAATAAATTGCTTTTATATTAAACAAGGATTAGTTTTTACTTTTTAAAATATAAAAATACGTTATATTTTTAAAGAAAAAAAATCCCAAAACTGTGTCCCGAATTCATCCCATTTTGCAGTGTATACTGAGTTACTAAGTAAAAAGTAGGCAAACATTATTTTAGACGTCGCAAATTTTTTGTGAAGAATGGCGGTACGACCTTTGTCTTTGGCGGCGCGCCTTTGAGCCTTTGATTCAAGCCGCCGCACTGCCAGTCTGCGACAAGCTCTCGAAGAGCGCGCGTGTGTTTATTCCGTGTCGGCAGAGTTACCGGATTATTTCGATGAACAGGTAAATGTTTTTATATTTGTTTATTAGATTTTGAAGGTCTCTAAAGTTGATTTTATATGGGTCACTTCAAAACGTTCGCAATATCAGGAGATTTTAATTTACAAGCTATTACGTAAAAAATGTCTGCTGAGTTACCAGTGTACTGCGTTACCAAAAGGTAACTCTAAAGACAATTTGGGTAACTCTGTAGACATTATGCAATTTTCAAAGACAAAGTGTCATAATAAATTTAATAATTACTTTCAGACTGTCAACTTACTAATAATGGCATTAACGGCGGCTGAAAAGCAAAAAAGGTATCGAGAAAAATTAAAAAAAAATCCTGAAAAATATGAAGAGGCGAAACGAAAACACCGTGATCTTTATCATAAAACTAAAAGACTTGTCAAAGATTTAACGCCAAAAGAAAAGAGAAATGCTAATATTATCTGGAAACTTCGCCAACAGGCATACCGTAAAAAGCTGAAGTCTTTACAAAATGTCTTGAACGTCACACCTCCGAGTTCACCAGCTTCTAGTGTTCACAATATATTTGATGGTCAGCAGACGCCACCTTTATCTCCTGTACCGGATTCACCGTCAGTTAGGGGACGAAAGAAAGTTAGAAAAGATAGAAGTAAAGTTCATAGGGAAAATGAAAATTTGAAAAAAGAGATCGATAAGTTGAAGAGAACGGTTGAAAAATATAAGAAAAGAGCGCAACGGGTAAATTTAAAGGAAAACGCTGAAGACAACACATTGCATGATAAATATAAAATTTTGGCTTCAAGCATTAAGAAAAGATATCATGAGACGAAAGACCGTAAAGGAAAGATCATTTTAAAAAATATTTTGAATACGAAACAAATAGAAGACTCCAGAAGAAAGACGCAATTATTTAAAGACGTGCTTGGAATTAACAGAAAATACAACTCTAAAAAACAGAAAACTACCAAGTCTGATTCGCTGAAACAAAAAATACAAAACTTTTTTCTACGGGATCATATCACAAGAGCTACGGCAGGTAAGAAAGAAACAATCACCAAACATGGGGAAAAAGTTCAAAAAAGATATCTTCTTGAAACACAACGTAATCTGTATAAAATTTTCAAGGCGGAAAATCCCGATCTCCCATGTTCTTATTATTATTTTACAAAACAACGACCATTTTACGTCGTCAAGCCATCCGTCGATGCAAGAGAAATGTGCTTGTGTAAGAAGCACTCTAATTTCTCATATAAAGCTGAAGCTCTTAAACAACAAAATGTGATTGACGATGACAACTTAAGCAATATTATTCGAGATACAGTATGCAACGACCTTTCTAAAGATTGCATGTATGGTGATTGTAAAGAATGCAAAGATAAGAAAATTCAATATAAAGAACAAAATATTAATGGAACTATACAATACAATGAATGGATCAGGAAGGAAGTAGAATATGAAAAGGATGGAAAAAAATGTAAATCAATTAAGAATGTAAGAGAAATGAAACAGGAAGAGACAAGAAATGTTGTTGAAAAGTTTGAGAGGGATTTGACATATTTTAAGAAACACGTTTTTAACATAAAATCGCAATTTCATAATTTTCACCAGTGCTTAAATGAGCTTAAAGAAAATGAATGCCTGATCGTCACTGATTTTAGTGAAAATTATGAGTGTAAATATTTCAAGGAAACTCAGGCACATCATTTTAACTCAAGAAACCAAGTGACACTTCATACTGTAATGGTTTACACATGGGATGCAGAGACAAAATTTAAAGCAAACTCTTTTTGCACAGTTTCGTCTTCAAACTGTCACCAACCTGCTGCAATCTGGGCGCATTTGGAACCTATTTTGAATTGGATCAAAAATGAACACACGTCTGTTGATACTGTACATTTTTTCTCGGACGGTCCTTCTACACAGTATCGCCAGAAGCAAAATTTTTACTTCCTTTGCACGCGATTTTTCGACCTTGGGTTTTCCACAACCACCTGGTCATTTTTTGAAGCAGGGCATGGAAAAGGCCCTGCAGATGGAATTGGTGGGTATCTAAAGCGCACAGCAGATAGTCTTGTTGCAATAGGAAGAGATATTCCAGATGCAACTCAATTTTACGAGTCCATGAAAGATTCGAGCAAAATTATTTTGTACCTGATTGATGCTCAAAAAATTCAACAGCATCAAGCCATTTTACCAAAGATCATTCCGCGTTTAGTCGGAACAATGCAAGTCCATCAAATATTTACAGACACGAGAGGTCAATTGAAGCACAGAATTCTCAGTTGCTTCTGCAATTCAGAAAAAAGGGGATTTTGTAACTGCTTTGATCCTAAAATCTTTAATGTGCTCAGCCATGACCCCGACAATGACTTTTCATCAGATGATGATTTACCATTAAGCGTATTTGCAGTAGGTCCAGTTGACAGGCCACCTGAAGAAAATTTACCGTCAAATGACAACGCTGTACTGTATGAAATACAAAACGTCCCTCGTCAAAGTATCTACAAAGCGGTTTATGGATCCTCTTCTGATGATGACGAAGTCGTGCACGAAGAAGGAAACCTAGCTTCAATAAGCAATAAAGAAAATATCATGCCCGTGAATGTTGATGATGATTATAACGATCCACAGCCGTCAACAAGCACTATGGATGTGCCGAAGCAGGTGTCGGTTGGTGATTTCTTACATGTAAATGTTTATACAAGCGCAGATAAAAAGAAGATTTATTCATATATTTGTAAAGCTTTGTCTGATATTGAAGAAGACGGTGAAGTTAAGGTTGTGTTCCTCCGAGCTGTGACTAAGGATGCAAAAAGATTTCGGATAGATGAAACGGATATCAGCTACGTTGATTATGAAGACATAATAACTATCTTACCAAGTCCTGCAATTGTAAAAAGAGGACACCGAATTTACTACGAGTTTAAGACTGCAATCAATATTTTCGAAAAATAAGACTAATTTTGATCTCGTTTGAATATTTATTATTGTTATTTCCTACTTCTTATTTGCATTTTGTGATTCGATGTTACCAAAAAAAGATTTATTAATATTATGTCATATAATATTGGCACAATAATAGTTATAGTATAATAGTAATAGTTAGAAAGCATATAGATTGTTAAATTGTTCATTAATGTTGTCTCCTGAGTTACCAAAACTGTCTCTTGCGTTACGATTTGTCCCCAAATTTGGTGGCCGTTTTTGTTAGGTAACAATATGTTGTTGATTTTACTTGAATGATTATTTTATGTTAATAGTAGAAGAAGATTATTTACTTTTATTTCAGAGAAAGGTGTTATGTTATTTGAAGTTTTTAAATGATAACAGAGAAAACAAACAAATTATATGACACGTTAGTAACTCAGCATACATATTACTTATATTTTAAGGCCCAAGTTTTAAAATTATGTACAAATCCTGTACACCAAACTATTTGATTTTGCATGACTGAATAAATCCACGAAAATACGAATTTAAGTCTTTTATTGTTGAGGAGTTACAGCGTGATCATTCTGAGTAACTCTGGTGACAAAACTATCGGTCAAGATTTATACTTTTAACTTTTTCAAACAAAAATACTTCGAAAAGTTCACTGCTTTATTGGTAAACCGTATCGCAGATATATTTAGCACACATTTAATTAATAAAAATTGCTTAAAATAGTAAAAATATTTTTCAAATTTTTATTTTGAAAACCTCTCATTATGTCGGTTAAAAAGTTGATTGACCCATTTAAGAGTACCTACAAAATTGAGAACAAATAGAACTATGATACTGTGAATTTTGATACTGTGATACATGCTGTAGAACTGCCCTTTTTACCATTTTACCATTTTCTGTGCAAATAAATGAATCTGAATCTGAACATGATCTTAAATAAAGAATTGCTTGTGTCTGTAATAATTTTAATTAAATATGCCATTTTCATCAAGAAGAATGCTGTTATATTTTAGCAAAAATTTAGTTTGAATTAAATATTTTCAGAAACCATGGAGGCTCAAACATCAACTGATGGAACTGTTATAGAAATTAAAATTGAAGAAACCACCGAAGACATGGATGAAATTAAAACTGAAAATGATCAAATATATTTAATGGAACTAGAAGACTTGTTGCCTAACACACAAAGCAATACACAGTCCAATGACAATCCTTATGATGATTTACAATTTGTGCTAAAAGAGGAAGCAATGGTCATGGAATCAGAAAATACTAGTCAAACAGTGTTGAACAGTGAAGTTGTTAAAAATATAATAGTAGAAAGAAGTAATACTCAAAATAATTCAACTGACACCACCATAGATGTAGATAATCCTAATATTAAAGAAGAAAATAAAGATGGAGTGGTGTCTTATGATTATCCCACTTTTGATGATGCTGAGAGTATGGATAGTAATGACGCAGCTGCCCTAGGCAATGTGGAAGCATGTCTGCAAGACGAAATCGATATTAAATTGGAAAATGAAGGGAATTTTGAAGTGAGTAGTCATTTCATTAATTTTATTCTAATAAGACTCAGTTGCAGAAACCTTCATCAAAAAAGGCTACTGTAAATATCATGCTGTCACTTTCCCTCTTGTTGACATAAACAAAGACAGCTTTATATTTAAAGAAGCTAGGGTGACTTTAAATTAGATAGCATAGATTATAGATTTGAATCAGCTCACTGAAATGAACAACTTTTCCCAAGAAATATAAGTTGAAATATGAAAAAAAACTTGAGTGATCAGCTGAGAATACATTTGAAAATTTCATATCCTGGAGATGGTTGTTCAGTTTCATGGTGAGAATCCCCCCCTACAGATTAAAAAACTACTTTAAAGTCGCCTACCTACAATTTTTTAGTGGTCCATTTTTGATAATTGCATATTATCAAAAGCGGACCACTAAAATCTTCTGGGTGAGCTTGCTACATCCTCGACCTCATCTTCGCCCTAAGCTAGATTGTGGTCAAGAGCGAACCCATTCGTTATAAAAAAAAAGAAAAAAGTTTTCTTTCACCAAAATAAGTTTAATTACACATGATTCATTCGCGGTTGGCATAGGACTCCAAGACGTACTGTAGTAACACAGAAGGGTACTGTTACAATAGACCTGTCAAGGTCGCAGTGACACGGGGGCCAGCGTACACGCTTGATCCCAACCCTTCAAACCCCTTAAATAATAATAAATAATACACATGATTGTGTATTTATTTTGTTTGATTGTATAATTATAATATTTTACGGTAACAGGTTCCCAAATTAATGAATAACATTGCATTTTGGTGGTTTCATTTGTGACTTCAGCCCGTTTAGGTATTTCATGTAGACTTTATTTTATAAGAAAGTTATAGTAGTATAGAATAATTATTTCAGTTTTAGGTTTAAATAATATTCATTTTGAAATAACATGTCCCCTCTACATACCTTTAGTGAAATTATTTATCTAGTGTTACATTAATACAATATGAGGTATTTAAGGCATTGATATGGTGTTATATGTGTTACTTAATAATAAGTTAGTTTGTTGATAAATTAATTTCAAATAATTTGGTACAAATACTTATCCCTTCTGAATACATATTTCTCTTTATGTCAGATATTCTATTCATGTATGTATTGTCTATATGTATAGGGTCACGATTTTCGCTAGCGAAGCTATATTTAAATGTATTGCCTAAGCTGAACAATTTTATAAAAAAGTTAAAATGTAGTTAAGAGATCCAACAGAACATCCTACTATACAGGATGGTCTGGCAGGACACGTCCAAAAGAAACATTTGAATGGCATTTAAATCACCCCTCAATATTTTCCGCGATTTTTTGAAGCATAGAAGTTATTATATGTACATTTTATGACTTTTTGAAATATTTCACCTGTCATCAATTATATTTTCTTTTCCACCTGAATATTATTGTTTTTTTTTTATAAAAATGACTCAGCATGAATATTGCGGAATCTTTATATTATTAATGACTAAATAAATATCGGAATATAACTTCTTAATTTATGATAAGTATTATCTACTTAAATATTAGACTACACAAATTAAAATATTGTTCAGTTTGATTGGAAGATTATTTTAGTTTCGCTAGCTATGAAACCCCATATTTAGTATTAAATTATGCTTGTTCTAGATGTCTAGATATAAAATTCTGGACCTGGACAAGGATTCTGAAGAGGAATTCGACCTAACCATGTATGGAGTCTGCGAAGACCAAGCTGAGAACTCTGATATCGGTGGTGATTCAGACCCAGAAGATCCTATGAAGTATAAAAAGAACAAACTTCCAGAGAAGCTATTTAACCCTGGTTCGAAAGTTCCGCATTCATTAACCACTTCCAACACTCCATTTCAAGCACAGCCGTCTGAGTTTGTACCTTCACCACATTTTGTACCTCTACAGAACAGAGTAGATGTAAGATTATTGAAAAACAAAGAAGATACTAATTGTGACAAAACTGCAGAAAAATATCGATGTCGATTGCATGCTAAACGAATTGATTTCTCAGATACTGAAGAAAACGAGGAGATAGACGAGGATCCGGAGTCAGAAAGCGAGGATGGGGAAAAAGATCCATTGGATATTTCGAATGCAGAGCAGGCTTGTAAAGATTCATCAGTTTCGGTCGTAAACCGACCTGACGGCGTTCGGACCAGCGCCAGATTAAAGACTAAACCGCAGCACAAAACGGCACAGGCCACAGAACAGAAACGCCACAGGCCAGCAGGCAAACCACGCACAAACCAATCTGTTAAGCCGTATCATTTTCGCAAATCTTTTAGAAGTCCATTAGAGTACAAAGGTCACAAATTTACCACTCACGCTGGAATCAATTTTGAAGTTGATTTATCGTCACCTTTACAAATATTTATGCTATTCTTCACGCAAGATGTTTTCGAACATATTTTAGATCAGACCAATTTATACTCTAATCATAAGCTGAACCTTTGCATGATGGAGTTGCGTGCATTCTTTGGCATGCTTATAGTCATGGGTTTCCATGTGCTCCCTACTATTCGCCATTATTGGTCTACTGACCCAAATTTTACATGTCCTCGTATATCAGGAGGTTTGATGAATCTCAAAAGGTTTCTGAGAATACTAAAATATTTACACCTGAACGATAACTCTACGATGAAACCACGTGATGATCCCGAGTATGACAAATTGCACAAGGTGCGGCCTCTACTCAAAATGTTGTCGGACAATTTTAGAGACGTTTTTACCCCATCTAGATTTTTGAGTATAGCCGAGAGTAAGGTGCCGGTAAAAAGTCGGGCCCTGGTGAAACGTTCGAGTCGTGGTTTGAAAGTGTGGGCGTTATGCTGCTCCGTCACGGGCTACATGTCTTGTCTAGAAATATACAGCGGCGCGACGCCCGGCGCGAGTTCCGACTCGGGACTAGGCGAGCAAGTGGTTCTCAAACTCACTCAGGCTTTCTCCGGTCTCGGATTCTGCGTCTTTTTCAATCACTTCTTTAACTCTCTAACCTTACTTACGAAGCTTTTGGCGCGCAAAATATTTGCTTGTGGGACGTTACGGGCGACGACGAAGCATTTCCCCAAAGAATATCTGCTCGAGGACAGGCGTCTCGCTGCTGGTGAATTTGACAGTGTTATGGACGAGTCGATATCGGTAACTAAATGGAAGTGTGGCAGGAAATGTGTGATAATGGGATCGAATATGCACGACGGATCAGTGATCAGGTCAGCAATGCGAACCAACCCTGATGGTAAAAAGGAGCGAGTGAGATGCCCTAAGACCGTCGCCGACTATCACTCCCATAAAGATGGTGTAGATAAGTTTGATCAGCTGACGTCAGCGTACACAGTATCCTGGAAAAGTCGCCGTTGGTGGATGAAAATTTTCTACTACCTTCTGGACTGTTCTATTGTAAATTCGTACATAGTTTACCGCAATGTAGCCGAAGACGTACTACCACCCTCTCAGATCCTGTCGCATCTGGCGTTTCGGAGTAAGTTGGCTGATGAGCTCATATCCGATTATTCAACCTGGAGGAGCAAGTTTGTGCTTTCAGAGCGTCCAAATTTCGACTCGGCAGTGCCTCATTTCCCTGAAAAAACTACGTGCAAGCGATGTGCTTACTGCAGTTCTAAGAAGCGCCAGGTCCGAAGTAGTATAGGATGCGATGTGTGTAAAGTATCCCTATGCCCAATGTGTTTCAAGGACTACCACCTCAACAACTGTAAAAAGAAAGCTTGTAATGATTGATATGGCTGATACTAAGGGTAGGGTAATATACGGCCATATTTATTATTGTTGTTTACCTACTTGATCTGAGGAGCTGTCATATACCCGTGACATAATATTGTCAACATAAAAAGGGCAGAATGAGATACATGCGATAAAATTATGTTACCTGTTTGTTAGCTATGCAGGTCGAGTATACAAGTCTGTATGAGTAGTGTGATACGTATGAATGATATTTGTACTTTTTTAATGTTATTAAGGGACAGCTTAGCAAAAACTGAAACCATATTATATTCAAAACATCATTCTGAATGATTTTCAAGTGGAATTTGCTTCGGAAAAATGACTTTTTTTTTCATGCTTTTAAATATTTAATATTAAATTACTTAAAGCATACACACTCCATTTTGTAATAAAAATCAATAATTGTGTAAAACACGTAAACCAGCAATGGTATTCTGATAAATACTCGTAACGGAGGGGCGCGGGGACCCGGCGCGCAAGGTGCGGTGTAGCAGGTCATAGTTATGAAGATTCCATCATTTAAGAATTTGCTAAGCTGTCTCATACACCCGGTATTCATGCCCTTCCTTGTGTGATTTTTAGTTTTCGTTAAATATGTAGGTACTTGGATTTTATTGTAATATTATGCTCTCCATAAGAGTTCGTTCTTTTACAAATATCGCGGTATTTTACAAATCCTTCTTTTTATAAAATGCCGTTCAAAGTCAAATATTCTATTGTATCCCGAGTTTTTACTATCAAATGGAGGCGAACCTTGACGTAAAGGTTCAGTTTACAAATTGCCGAAAGCTGAGCTGTAGACTGAAAAATATTATTAATTTTAAAATTAATATTTGTGACTGTGAAAATGGAAAGGTACAACTTTCGTGATAGTCGTTAAGGTTCACAATCAGTGTGATGACCCCCGAAAGTGTGATGACTACCCCGAAAGTTGTACAGCACATCAGGTTACCACAAACTGTCAGATTTCCCCAATGGATTGTAAACTCTAATGCTTGGAGATAAAATTGAAAATCGATTGAAGAAATTTGACAGTTTTGGATAGCATGATGTGCCGTTGTCCCTGTACCTCTTACAAAACACAGTCATATTTTTGATTGTAAATAGTGGTTAAGCGTTCATCATCATCATATCAGCCTATTGCAGTCCACTGCTGAACATAGGCCTCCCCCAAGGTGCGCCACTCTGCACGATCCTCCGCTGTTTTCATCCAGCCACTACCCGCTATCTTCTTTAGGTCATCTGACCATCTGGCTGGGGGGCGTCCTACACTACGTTTGCCAAGACGTGGTCTCCATTCGAGAACCTGTCTACTCCAACGCTCGTCGGTTCTGCGACAGACATGGCCAGCCGGTTCTGCGACAGACATGGTTAAGCGTTAGCGTAACAATAAGTAAATGTACGTTTTTTTTTCTACTTTTTTAATGAATCCAAAAACGACCGGAGTAAGTTCACAAAATTGGCGCCCCCCAAGGCTGCAAAATTTCGGAATAAAATAAAGCCCAGCATGGCCATCTTCGTACCATGTTGTTGTTTGTCGAGCGTTTTCCGCACTTAGCCTCTTGATTGGGCCTTGTGCGTGATATGTTTCGGGCTGGCTATACTAACTAGCAAGCCTATGTCCTCTCAGAAGCACGCAAAGTTTTTTTTATTATGAGATGGGTTAACTCTTGACCTCAATCTTGATTGAGATCGTAAATGAGGTCGACGATGGAGCGAGTTAACCCAGAAAATGCCAATTAAGGCTCTGGTACTCCTACGCACCGACGGAACACAGCAAGCTGTTTGGCGTTGGACATCGGTAGGAGGGTGGTTGCGAACCAGATAGCCCTTTACCGAGCCTACCACACCGCATGAGACCATAGGACGCCACCTCAGATTTAAAACAAACTGAGGTGTCGTTGCCTAAGATGGATTAATAGGTGGCAGGTCTCATTTGTGTTTCCTTTGTCGCCTCTTACGACACCCACGGAAAGAGATGGGATGGTGTTATTCTTCACCGATCACCACACGGCATAAAAAACTTGACGTTCTTACATGCTTCTAGCAGGGATCCTGGGTTATGCAGGATCTGTGCATTCTAGCGTAACATGCGCTGGAGTTTCTTCTGTCTAGGGAATTTTTGTATTTTCGTACCATATACTACCTATATACATACAAAATTTCAATAAAATCAGTGAATATACTTACTCCATTTTACAAAAGCAATAATAAAATGTAACTTCGTCGCACTCTGTGCCCTAACATACGTAATGAGTCTTCACTGAACTGAGAGTTGATTGCCAAGGAAAATATAATCTTAAGTATAACAATAGAAGTTTGCATTTCCTTTGCATTCGATTGATGTTGAGAGCTGATCTCCACTTGTTAAAAGGACACATGTCCAAATTTAAACGCTAGAGAAATGAAAACTTGTCTAGATACAAATAGAGTCCATTTTTTGTTGTCTCGACTCTGAAGTTATGTCTCTCTTATGAGAGAGAATTCTCATTGCGTGTGTTATGGTAGATGCAGTGATAGCCCAGTTGGTAATGAGCCAGACTTTTGATCGGAAGGTCGCGGGTTCAAATCTTGGTGCGGGCCTGTACCACTTAATTCGTCTTTTCGGATTTATGTACGGATTTCTAATTATCACTTGCTTAACGGTGAAGGAAAACATCGTGATGAAACCCGCCTGTCCAAGAAAATTCATTTTCGAAAGACGAGCGGTCCACCAACCCGCATTGGGCCAGCGTGGTGGACTATGGCCTAAAACCCCTTCGTGTTTCGAAGGGAGGCCCGTGCCCCTTGGTGGGGACTATATGAGCTGATGACGATGTTATGGTAGCTGTTGACATGCCCTGCGAATCTTGACTCCTGTACTTGCGAAGACCTCTAAAGGCCGCAGATAACGCAGTGCGCATGGCTGAGTACTGGTAAACAAATGTGACTGTGTTTAGTAAAAGGTACAACTTTCGGGGTAGTCAATAAGAGCTATTTACAATAGCTCATCACACTAATTGTGAACCTTAAGGACTATCACGAAAGTTGTACCTTTACATTTCCACAGCCACAAATATTTAGCCTGGGTCGACACGATATGAAGAATAAAAATTAAATCAGTTATGCTGTTTAGGCGTGACAGCGAACAGACAGACAGACTTTCGCTTTTCAAAATAACTAGTGTGCTATCCTAGGTATTTGTTTTAAAAATAAGTTTCAACTTCCTAGTGAATTTCGGAGACTACACTTGTAAGGTTGAAAAAACAGTCTGGGCTCGGCACTTCATGCTATCTAAAACTGTCAAATTTCTTCAAGCGATTTTCAATTTTATCTCCAAGCATTAGAGTTTACTATCCATTGGGGAAATTTGACAGTTTGTGGTAACCTGATATGCCGTTGACTGTACCTACCTAGGTAGGTAGTATAGTTTTCCAATCTAGAATTAAGCATTTATAATTACAAATTGTTTCTTAAGCGTAGTTTTTTAAGTTTAAGTAGGTACCTAAGTATTGTTTTTTGTAGTGACTAAGTATATTTTCTTAAAATAAGTATTCAATTTGTAGTACTTAAATAAATTGAAAACGAAACATAAATATTTGTTTGTTATAATTACTTATGAAACCTCAACCATAATTTTCAAATAAATCTGAAATCTTAGTCACAAATGAAATGCACTTTTCCCTATAATTAGAACTTAGAACAAAGTTTCATTGTCTTTTAAGTACTAAGTTTCATTTGTTACTCCTTCACGCTAAAACTACTGAACGGATTTTGATGAAACTTTGCAGTAATATAGATTAGATATCAGAATATCACATAAGCTAATCGTGATTTTCCCCAATCCCCACGGGAATGAAACCTCGGGCGGAAAACTAGTTAAAGTATTCCAATTTGTTTTTAAAATGTTTCTCTCGTGCATTCTCAGGAGCTACAAAAGGATAAACTCGCCACAGCTTCCATCAAATTAGAATTGGATGTGACATTACCAGAAACACACATTACTTCGAACCATATTATACCAGATGACGTCAGCGACACGGTAAGGAAATACAATTTCACTACAATTCCTGATGATGTTGTCAATGAAATGGATCATATACCAACATCCAGTGTAAATGGCGACCTATACGCCGATAACGCTAATAATTACGATGGTAACCGCGCAAATTATGAAGATTGCGACGATTTAGATACAAAAATCGACCCAGAGTCTTTCCTAACAGAGAACAGTTCTTGTCTTGTGCCGACTGAAGATTTCCAATTAAATTCTATCACAGGTAACATGGCATCACTTGAACAACAAGTTTACGAGTCGATGAAGCGAAAATATAAATGCACACAATGTACAAACACTTACGCAAATAAGAGGGGTTTGCAAAGACACATGAAGGTCCACCAGACAATAGATAACTATAAAAACGGCGTAATTAAAAGGAAGGAATCACGTAAAAAGAATTTGATTGCTAAAATTAAGATGGAAAGAGAATGTTACGGCATGCCTGATGAAGATGAGGCAGATCTCAAACAGGATACTAAACCCGAGGGATATGAATGCTCTTGCGGTAAAATTTTCAAACGTCGAAGCAGAATGGAAACGTGCCTACGCTCACACGAATTTTACGAAAACAATTCCAAATGTTTCTCTTGTGTAACATGCGCTAAACAGTTTAAAACTAAAGATGAATTAGCGCTACATAGGAAGAGATTACACCGTAAGAAATTCCCTTGCAAGTTCTGTCCAACGGATTACGACACGCGTAAAGAATTGTTCAAGCATCTACAAATACATCAGAAAGTCCAACTCTTAGAGTACAAAGTTATAGAAGAAATAGTTAACGGAAAACAGAAGTTACAATGCTTCGCGTGTTCGAAAATATGCGCCGAGTTATCTGAACTTAAGATTCACGTGATGACGGACCATAAAAGTCCTTATTCGTGTCCCCATTGCAAGAATACATTTCCAAAAATCATAGATTATGCGAATCATATGAAATCGTACCACCCAGACGTGAAAGGTCAGTCGGTTGTGAATGTTCTAGAAGCGTTCTCGAGGCTCGTTAAAAAGTGGAAATGTGAAGAGTGTAACATACAGTTTTTTGAAGCCGATAAGTTGGCTCTGCATCAAATCGAGCAGCATAGTCCGGAGAAATCAGAAGCGCAGTTCCAATGTTCGGATTGCAGAAGAGTATTTATTACCCAGAAAGGGTTAACGTCTCACAGAAGGATACACCACGCATTAGAAGTAGCAGAGGAAGTGAAACCAGAGGCTTTAGGTATTATGTGTTTAGAGTGTAGAAAGATTTGCAAAGATATGACAGCTTTAACTTCGCATATGAGGTTTCATTCCCCAGATCGGAAGTACCCCTGCAAGTTTTGCGACTTCCGCTTCGCAACGCCGGAGAAAAGGAAAGCGCATGCAGAAATTCATACAGGGGATATGAAATACGTATGTTTTATATGCGAATATCAATGTAGCTCAGAAAACAGATTAAAACAACACAAAATGTCGTTAAAACATGCTAATATCAAAGAGTACCTGTTGACCGGGAAACCCTTGCTAGAAGAGTCGAGTTCTTCAAAAGATAAGAGAGAGAATGTGAAAAAGAGAAAGAAAGACGAGGAAGATGTAAGTGAAAGTGATAGCGATAGTCCGCTAAGTGAAAAAGACAATAAAGCTTGTGACATTTGCGGAGAGAAGTTCGCTAGTGAGAAATTGATGTTAGAGCATAAACAGACACACCCTTTTATAGAGTTTCCTAATGAGGATACACCTACTAGAATATTCTTTAAGTAACATTAGTTCGTTAAGTAAAATACTTTATAGTAATATATGCGGGGTGACTTTAAATAATTAGTTAGCGAAACTTTCGGGGGTGATTCTCCCCATGAAACTGCACGACTTCTTCTAGGAGATAATAAAAAATTGAAATTCCTAATAAAGTTCTTCAAAAAATCGACTTCCTATACAATGCGCTGATTGCACAAGTTGTAAGGCAATTTTTTTTTTCTTATTTCGACCTGTGTTCCTTAGGTGAAGTTGTTCAGTTTCTTGGGTTCATTCACATCCTAATTTTTCGCTAACTAATTTAAAGTGAACCAATAGTACTTACGCCAGTCATATCGAATATTAATCTAGCAAATAAAAGGCTAGTTCTGAATTTTGTATATGTAGTTAGGACCACTACCAGTATCATTATCCAAATTTGCAGCTTCGAAAGACCTGTGCTAATTTCAGATTTCATGTAAATTACTAGGGAAATCGCGAAATGTTTGCACTTTTTTTGGAATAAAACACTGCGTGATACGAAACATATTGTTCGTTTGAGATTTGGCAGCCACCTGGTCTTATCAGCTTTTTTTAAAATTCACTTTTTTTGGGAAAAAAATAAATAAATTTTAAACTTTTAATTTTTTTTCTACTTTAAAAACGTATAAATTTTAATTTTAAACGCATAATTTAGGATTTTATATTGAGAATACTAAAAAAGTGCGAAAATTTCGCGGTTTTTCGAGTGCTGCAAACTGGGATTACGATACTGGTAGTGGTCCTAACAACATATATTAAAATCAGAATTAGCCGTTAGTTTGTTGGTTTAGACATTTCTCGTGTTAAATATGACTGGCGTAGCTTCTACATATACAAAAACTAATATATTACAGTAGAAGGATTTCTAAAGTCACATTCTAAGCGGAAAAAAAAATTAAAACAGGTGTTAGTTGATCTCAAATATTGGTTTTATAATAAGTAATGAAAAATTGGTACAAATACGGTTTTCAAACCATTTCATTTAAGTAAAGGAAGCATTGTAAATATGTAGTTACAAATTGTTATTAGTACTAGAGATATGTACCTAAGTAAGTATTAAGTTTTATATAAACTTAATTTTGTCAGGAAAAGATTGTGTTCTAAGCATTGCTTGCCTGTATTTAATGTAGGTACAATTAAGAGCGAGTTAATTGAAGCCTTCATTAGATTAGATAACGCGATTCTGAATATGTCAAACATTTCTCTATCGCGTGCTAGTGTAGTGTGAAATTCTAAAATGTTCAAATAACGTAGGACTCAGCTCCGCCGTGGAGTTGCGACCAGTCATGGTATGCACTTCTTCGGTACGTTCTTCTGAACACGAAAATTGCGGGAGCCACAACTGTGTGGAAAAGGTTGTGGGAGTAGTGGGAGCTAAATCAAAAGGCGTTCCCACGCACGGGGCACTTGAGGTGTCCATAATTCTGGCAGCGCTGCTGAACTGACGTCAGCCCGGCAGCGCCCCAAACTTTGTCATTTATCTCGGAAACCACCTACCCTGGCAATTTCTCAGAATTTTTTCATAGGATGAAAAATTTATGACTATTAGATACAATAGTAGTCAATTTCAAAAACGGCGTTGGTGGCGCTGCCAGAATTATGGAGACGAACTTGAGGTGCTCTTCAAACTTAACAAGTGCTCTTTGTAGTCAAGAGTGAGTGCGTCAAGCTTCGATCAACAACACTCTAAGATAACGGGAATACGTTTTATAAGTTTTTAGTCCAACCTAATCACAACCATGGCTCCTAGCATAAAAGTCATAAATAAAAAAATAAGAAGAATAATAGAACTCTCAAATGCGCTGTTATTTACAGGGCCTTTTTTTTGCGCCAACCCAACATCTAGATGGTATATTGTTATAAAATATGACAACTTTATTCCATAAAAATAAAAATTGTCAAGCCTATTAACTTGTGTTCTCGACTGTACAATAACCAGACTGAAATCTATCGCACACGAATCATGATGTAATTACATACAGAAAACGTACTTTTTAGGCCTAGATTTGCTTGATTGTATACATGACACAGCACATTAGATTATGTTGACCAGCAGGCCAATTCTAATACAAAACTGCAACTGCGCGCTTCCGGCTGTAATTTTTTACCTGAAACTTAAATTTTTTTTAAAGACTGAATATGAATAACGTGGTAGCCATTTATCCCTATTATTATTATGCGATAGTAACTCTGTCTGTTACGGTTAAACTACCGAACCAATTTTGATGAAATTTGGTACCGAGATATATTAAACCTTGACAAAGGACATAGGTCAGAGTTTATCTCACAGTTGGGCACGATATAACCTGTAGTCCACGCAGGGTAGTTCCCTATAAGTCCAGGTTATTCCGAGCCATGATAAAAAAAACAATGTCAATAGTTATGTGTTTTTCAATCCGACACAGGAGCAGTGAAATCGTACACATAAGATCTCTGCACTTACCTGTCTTTTTTGGAACACATCCACGACTTCCCCCATCGTGCGTTTTGTTTAATATGTGAAGTTGGCGGAATTGCGACCACGCAAATAGTCATATTACAAAATTCTATTCTCAAAGAGAATTTCAATCACTGCGTTTGGAGCAGTTTTTTAATAGAATTGGCCTGTGGACGCAGTTTCGGTCTACATGGTTTTCTCAACTTTCTACCCTAAGTGCTGTTGTCTGCACTATACAATTTAACAATAATTACACTAATCGAAAATAAAAGGCTTAAATATTTAAAACTGTTTTATTATCACAAAATTGATAACATTCCTCCTATAGGATACTGTAAGTGTAGCAAAATAATTTGTTCAAACAAATTATCGTTCTACGAAAATGAATATCTGATTATTCACTAGCTGCAAACTAAAATTTTGTTTCGTTTCCTGCCGGGCTATGATCATCGCAACGACATATTATCTCACGCGTTATTTCGTGGTCACGTGATGCTTTCTCGTAATCTCATTGGTCGAAACAGTCACGTGACCACGAGATAACGCGTGAGATAATATGTCGTTGCGATCATCATATCCCCGCTAGATTTAAATTGGATATTGTGGATTGTAATAGATCAGATAATCTTGAATATAAACTAAGTTTCATTAAGATGAAAACTGCAAAATAGAAAGTTCTGTAGCAAAAAGGAGTCTGACTTTTTTGGTACAGTATAGACCGGGTAATTATAAATTAGCTAGCATTGATTTCTTCAAGGGCTGTCCTTAGAGATTTTGTCAATCTCCAGTTTTGATCTTGATAAAGGGGTTATTTATTGTCTGTTTTAACCTATCCCGCTCAAGTGAACAACTTTTCCCAAGGAACATGGGTTGAAATGAAATTAATGATCTCGCCCCGAAAGTTGTTTAGTTTTTTGGGAAGAATCACACCCTATACACATTCGCTAACTACTTTAATGTCACCCCATCTATATATGAGTTGGTACAAAATTCTGGTTAGAATTATGAAAATAACATATGAGGCCGGCCACATATTACGTCACGCAAAATTTCGACTTTTTGAATCCCTCCCCCCCCTATGTCACGCTTTTTTGGTATCTCTTTAACATGTTTGGTATAACCCCCCTCCCCCATACGCTGTGACGTAATATGTGGATGACCCCTATGCCCATTTGATCCTTATTACTTCGCTTAGGCGCAGAATGCCCAAATGTCCAAAGTTCAATATGACACAAATACATAAGTGCAAAAATTCTCATAAGCCTCAGGTTATGTAGGTATCTAAAACAAACATCATTTTTTTATACTCAAATTTCTTGCCAGTTTGTTTTGGGATAAGTACCTACATATGTTTAGAATTTGTTTTAAACAAAATTTTCGGAATTGAACCTTTACATTAATTATCAGTTTATAAAAATGGCGACATGTCACTGATTAAGCCTACATTCACACAAAATATGAAATATCTGTATAACTTAATTACGTGAAACAAAATGTACACACGACAGCAAATCACAAATACTCACCATTAAACTCTTATCGCGTTTATTTATTTATTTATTTATTTGTAAAAGTATACATGACAGTTCACAGTCGTTACAGATTACATTGTATAAATCTAAATTTTGATTCTGGACTACAATCCACTGAGAATGTACACTAGTAAACAACATTTAGGCGAATACAAACGAATAAATACTTGTTATTTTGACAAAAGAGATATGAAATTACTTTTAAAGCCTGTTAACGTTTTTACGGTTGACTTTCTTTAGTGATATTGTATTGCCTGAATTGCTGTCGTGTATATCTGTTTTTTACAGATAATCTGTTCGCTCTTGACCATAATCTAGTCCAGGGGTGAAGATGCGGTCTCAAGTCTTGATCTATACTTAAGTATTGATTGTCTCTTTCGCTCACTATAATCCTGAGTCGCGTTCTGTAATACGGACCTTACTGCCGTACAGACGTCAATTAAAGTTAAGTACTGTTAAACTCTGATGTTGTCTCTTTCACTCTTGTTTATATAAACAAGGATAGCATGACATTTCATTACTTCATAACTTTAATTGACGTCTCTGAGGCAGTTAGTCTAGTCAAGTCCAAAACAGAGAACCCTTAGGGTTATCGCAAGTATAAGAGATGACTTCTTTTTTTTTTTTTTGCGCCTAGTATCAATTACGTCCGGTACAGGGGCTCTACTCTGTACTATCTACGAACGAACTTTCATAACGTCGAATGTCAGTGCATCTCTGTCTTGCGCTATACAGATGACAGTGACAGGTAGTGACAATATCGGCCGTCCGCAATGACTTAAGAAATATAAGGATTGGAAACTTAGACCATACACGCTATAGACGGAGCCAGGAGCGTGCCCCTTTTAGATAGCAATAGTTTACCCCTTCCCTGCACCCAACCATACCTCACTGTACAAAAGCTGTACAACAACTTAACTAATGGAGTCTCTTTTCTCACAAATTCACCACAAAAACGAATAAACTTTATGCGCACAACCTTAAAAACTGTAATGACTGACAGAAGCTGCAGATCAAACGCTTTGTTTGTCACACTTTGAAAAGTGTGACATCAAAAAATGGGTTACGTAGAAAGAGATGGCGTTAAAGTAACCTATCTCTTAGTATCTTGTAGGAACTCACATGTTTGCATCTCTTTCAAAAGTGCTGTGACATCATAAGTACTCCGTCTATAGTGTTAATGGTTTAAGACTGGAAATATCACGAAAATATGCGTGCCATGGTCAAACTGTGGTAAAAAAACATGGCGGCCATGTTAAAGCATTATTAATACTTGTTCAAAGTATCGGTAGGTGGTAGAGTATGGTTGCCCATATAATTTACTTATGATAAATGAAACAATCACAGCATTTATTATATGCTTAAAGGCCGTCCGTCGATCGTAGATAGTAAACGCTCACATTCAAAGGCCCACTAGGTTTTCCCTTGTGTCGTACAGAGTAGAGGTTGAATGAATGAAATGAATCAACATGATTTGGCAGGTCAAGTCATTATAGTAGCGCGTCTGGTTTCTGACCTTCGTGACCTTGCTAACAGGGGAACTTGACTTTAAAATAAGGAACATACTTTTTCGCGGTTATTTAATATTCGCTTACTAATTTTAAGTCACTCTTTAAAAATACATCCATTGTATTGATTTATCAATTATTATTTATTACCAAATATTCTTGCCTATGTTGTTTGATAGTTTTTTATTTACCCTCATTATAACAACTGTACCTTATTCGAGTTGGAGTGCAATAAAGTACATAGTATTGTATAGTAAAAACAATTTAAAAAAAAGTTTAATTATTCACTTAACCTAATATTGATTGACTTCAAATTAACGAGACTGTAGGATGCTAATCAGCAAATAAACTAAACAACTTTCTTCAAATAACATAACCTACACTTGGAAAGTTAATTTTGTTTGGGAGTTTTTTCATTTTAGTTAAAATTAGACACGGAATACCGATATGGATTTTTGGAAAGTTAATTTAATTTTGTTTGGGAATTTCCTTAGGGATTTTTTTTCAGTTTAATTAACATTAGACACGAAGAACTGATATGGTTTTTTTTTGTTTATAAACCTACACCTTAAGCGTGAATAAACACAAGCGACAAGACGCGGCGATCAAAGCAACAACGTAAAATGAATCTTAACAGGTACGACCAAAGGATTTTTTTGGTCGGTCGCTTTCTAGGCGACTGATGTCTCTTCATGGTTCTATTTTCGGCAAAAAAACCTTTGCTCCGTAGCTGTTAAGATTCACTTTACGTTGCTTTGACACAGATATTGCAGGCACGGACATAGACACACAACAAGCTTGGAAAATGCTAGTAACGTAATTATCAAGAAACTATCAAACAAGATCGACATTTAACAGCACTAAAAGTCCGTTTTCATATAACGTCACAGTCATAAGGGGAAGTGTAATATATAAAGTGATAGCACACAATAAAGTCACTATGGCCCGTACTACAGAAGGAGACTCAAGTTTTGATCTATACTTAAGTATTGATTGTCTCTTTCTCTCACTATTAAAATGACAAATAAAATAAACTAAATATAAATAAATAAACGCTACACACTCAAAGGGGCCCACACCAAGGTTTTCCCCTAGAGTCGTGGGTCCGTTGGAACATACATAAAGACAGACACAAATACTTATGATCCGAGAACAAACATTTGCTTTTTATACACATAATTGCCCCGACTGGGAATCGAACCCAGGTCCCGTCGATCAAGAGGCAGCGTCACTATCACTCGACCAAACCGGCCGTCAAAACGACGTAGTGTAAAAATTATATTTTATTATTGATAATGACGACTGTTACATAAGTATAGATCAAACCGGTACCGAGGCAACTTGTCCTACCAATATATTAAGGATGTGCCCGCTAAGGACATAGCCAGATTCGCGGTTGGCATAGGACTCCAGGATGTACTGTGATAACACAGAAGGATACTGTTACAATAGATCTGGCAGGGTCGCAGTGACACGGGGGCCTGCGTACACGCTTTACCCCAACCCTTCGAACTCCTTAAATAATAATAATAAATATAGATCAGAGTCTGACTCGTGTTCTGTAATACGGACCCAAGTAAGACAAAAGGGGGTCAAAAAGTTGAAATTTTACGTTGACCGCTCCTAATAGGTGAAGACGATCTTCCAAGGTTTGGCCATGTTGGCGCCTGGTTTCCTGATGACGAGGACATCGTTCCCCTTGTGCAGGGTCATCTGTAGGGGAGTCTGTTTGTCGGCCACGTGGAGCCGCGCCCCGGAGGGGGGGGAGCCTGCCCCCGCCACCACCACGCGCTCGAGCCAGGCGTGAGTCGGGTAGTGGGCTTGCTCGTTCACTAGCCTAAAGGGAGATTTTTTAATGATCAATTAATCATGCTAAAGCATGATTGAATACAATAAATTCAGGAACTTATTGCGCACTCAAGTAGCAAACAAAAATCAAACATGTTTGCATCCAAACTTGCTGCAAAAAAGGAGCTCTTCAAAAAATAAACTTTTTAGAAAAAAAAAAACTAACTTCAAAAAAGCGAAAAATAAAAACAATATCATTTAATAACGTACTACGTAATACCTACTACTACTATAAGTCGGTGATCTGTTTGGCGGCCTATCAAGCTTATTTGGCTTGGCACCGACTTCAAACAAATCAGTAAATACTATGTGGCATTAAATGATATTGTCTTTATTTTTCGCTTTTTTGAAGTCGGTTTTTTTTCTAAATAGTTTATTTATACAGGGCTTTAGGTAAATATCTTTCAACCTCTGGATAGTTAATCAGTCCATGAAACTGAAGAACTTTCCCAAGGAACATAGGTCATAATACGAAAAAAAAATATTGAGTTCCCATACAAACTTTATCAGCATATAGCGCGTTTTGTATGGGAGATCAAATTTGTTTTTTCGTATTTTGACCTATGTTCCTTTGGAAAGTTGTTCAGTTTCATAGACTGATTAACCACCCGAGAGGTTGAAAGATAATTTTCATAAGGTAATTTTTTTCTACAAGTCGACTTACAAGGAAATGTACCAAACTGTCTAGCTCTGATTTGATTTATTTTGATATTTGATTTATTAGAGAATAGTCTAAAGTAACAGGGACGTATTTTGGAGATCAATGTCTTAAAAATTGTGATAAAATTTTGCTCTTTGTTAGTAACAGTAAAAAATAAAATGTTATTATTAACTTACGTGTACGTCATGGCGTTGCGTTCGTACGTGATCTTGGCGTAGATGTACTTATTCTGTTTGTAGTCGTAAGTCTCGCCATCGTCAATGTACAGAGAACCAGACGCCGTGTTCTGAAATTATATTAAAACATCTTTGTAACCTCGGTGTTATAAGTTTGATGTATAACAATTATCAAGAAGTGAAGTATCTGTCTAAACTCCCTCCCTAAAACCCCTTCGTGTTTCGAAGGGAGGCCCGTGCCCCTCGATGGGAACGTATATGGGCTGCTGACGACGAAGTATCTGTCTACCTGTGGCACTTTACCTACATCGTAGCTTTTTTTTTCGTTTACCAATGGATAGATTTTGAAGTGGTTTTTCATAACATTAATGCAACCTAAAAAGTCTACCCTAACCTAACATAATCCAACTTATCCTATTTTTTTGCGGGCGGCCCTTAAAGTTTTATGAAATTGTAAGTTTTCTAGTGAAATTATAATGTCGCGCGAGATTATAACTTCACTACTGAAATTGTAAATTGGTTTTTAAAATTTTACGGTAACATATACATTATACAGGTGACTTTTTAATCACCAACCAAATTTTTCTTACGGTGTCAAAAACTATTACCAAGCTTCAAGTCAATTGGACGATCTGATTTTTTTCCATAACAACATTTTGATTTATTTTCATGATTCAGACGTTCTAGCTTGAAATTTTTGTGTGAACCGATATAAAAGAAAAAAATACGGGTCTGTTAATTTTTTATAAAATGTACGTACAAAATATTTGGCTTTTGGTTAAAAAATCAGCTTGTATAAAGTGTAAGCAGTGTGTAAAGTGTGTACTTTGTGAGAGCAATGTGTACTTACGTTGCTGTCGAGTGCTACGACGAGGGTGTAGGGGTCGTCGGCCATCAGCGCGCTGGAGCGGCGCACGCGCTCCTTGCGCGGGATTATCGTCCCGCCGCGCTGGTATACTGGGATCTAACACAAACTCGCAGTTTAAACCGTTTTCTTTTTTGATAGTAATATTAGATAGATATATGTTATTTAGTACAATTTGTTTTCGACTATAAATAAATAAAAAGTTTAGCACTCCTACATTAAATTCGGGAATAATCCTACTGGTAACACTTTGGAAAAGGACATAGGGCTCTCTCTCTCGGACCAGATTTCTCTCTGAAAAAGTGATTGTCTGTAATAGAACTTAGCTTCATATCCATAAGGTTTATTTTATATTGGTGTCAAATTGACAATGCACATATTCCATGTTGGGTATAAGTTCCTTGCAATTTAAAGATCGAACCATCGGCTAGAGGCATTCAAAGTAGGTGGTTAACTTTTTTTTTATCATAAGATGGGTTAACACTTGACCGCAATCTTGACCTAGGTCATAGATGAAGTCGACGATGGAGCGAGTTAACCCAGAAAATGCCTATAAGGCACTGGTACTCCTATGCACCGACGGAACACAGCAAGCTGTTTGGCATAGGACTTCGGCAGGAGGGTGGTCGCGAACCAGACGGCCCTTCACAGAACCTACCACACCGCATGAGATCATAAGACGACACCTCAGATTCAGAACAAATTGAGGTGTCGTTGCTTGGGGTGGATTAATAGAAGGCAGGTCTCATTTGTATTTCCTTAGTCGCCTCTTAGGGACCATTCGTAAATTACGTCACACGTTAAGGGGGAGGGACGGGGTCGACGAAGTGTGACATTGTGTGACAAAGGGGTGGGAGGGGTTCTAAATTTCGTGACGTCAAATTTAAAAATCTAAAATCTATTATAATTTAAGTGCTAAAACACGAACCAAAAACATTTGCAACTCTATCTGTATGAATGTAAGGTTCAAATCGTTTTGTTGGACACTCGCTCTACTAGTGTTACCCGTAATGCCACCAAACGCACCCCGCCTAGTTCCTTTAATTTAATTTCGGAACTACTGTTTTAATTCAATAATTACAAGATGTAAAATTGCAAAAATGTGACGTCACACTAGGGAGGGGGGGAGTCTCCCAAATGTGACCAGCTGTGATAAGGACGGGGGGGGATTCAAAAAATCATGATATTCGTGTGACGTAATTTATGGACGGTCTCTTCCATGAATCCCCGGTTACCGGCTCCGTCGCAGCTACGCCACAGTACGTACCTTGTTGATGGAGACGTCCTGGTTGAAGTACCCGTGTCCGGGCGCGGCGCGGTAGGTGTCGGCGTCGTACCACGTGACGCGCGCGCCGCCCGGCAGGTACACAACAGTACGTACCTTGTTGATGGAGACGTCCTGGTTGAAGTACCCGTGTCCGGGCGCGGCGCGGTAGGTGTCGGCGTCGTACCACGTGACGCGCGCGCCGCCCGGCAGGTACACAACAGTACGTACCTTGTTGATGGAGACGTCCTGGTTGAAGTACCCGTGTCCGGGCGCGGCGCGGTAGGTGTCGGCGTCGTACCACGTGACGCGCGCGCCGCCCGGCAGGTACACGCGCACGCTGCTGACGCCGGGCTCCGTCACGGGCCGCACCAGCAGCTTGTCACCTGCCGAAGGACGTACTCTCTACAGGAGAACTGTCCTGCTTCTATGTTTGCTACTTTTTTTTCATTTTATTGCCATTAATAGCGAGTTGAACTGAACACGTATTGTTTCGTCCATTTCGAGCACTGATAAAGTCTCGGCAATTAACGGGTTTCTACCTGTTAGGGATCATTCAACAATTACGTGATCACCGGACCGGGGGTCGGGTGCTTGTATATACATCTGGATTATTTGGGGGGGGGGGGGGGGGAGAATCCATGATTACGTCATCAATAGTCATCATTTTATAACTTGTTAGCTAAATAAATTTTCTAAAAAATTAAAAAGGTTTTGTAGAAGCTACAAATACTTTTAATTAGTTCTTACCTTTCGCATTTTGACAAATGACACACCCTCTTCCCAAATTTAGGTCATTTAAGACCGATAGAAACATGACATACGTGTCAATGCTAATAAACAGCAAACATTTTAAGCACAGACGAAGATTACGTAATCAAGGCGAAGGGGGGGGGGGTTAAAAACAAAAGATTACGCACATAGGGCGGGGGGGGGGGTTAAAAAAACGGCTAAAAAAACGGCCAAAAATGATCACGTAATTGTTGAACGATCCCTTAGATGGAACAGTCTTATAAAGTTTTTATCTATCTACATTCAAAAAGTAAGACGACCGCGCAGGTACATCTTCATCCGGGAGGGACGTGGCTACTTATTAATATTATTACTTTTCTATCCAAAAGAAGTCGAGGGCGGAAAGCTAGTGTGTAATAAACACACTTACCGAGCAAGTAGTGGTCATCAATAGTGTAGGTGTCTTGTTCCTTAGGGAACTCTGCGAATAGCGGCCGCATCACGGGAAGTCCGTCTATCGAATGCTCATAGAACAAGGTGTACCTGTGGATAAAACAACAACATTTATGTGCCTTTTGCACTAATTACGTTTTTGCCGCGGACGGAGGGTGCAAAAGAGAAACTAAAATCACTTAGGACGAAATTTATATTTAGAGTTACATTATAAAGACCTAAAACTAACTAACCTAGGTGCGAACGAGTTCGATGTCAGAACTACATTGATTCGTCTTACGATAATTACTTAACATTTTGGGTTTAACGAGGTTACGATTAGATGGCGTAATCGATGTATAAGCAGATCGCGGCTGGGCACGAGGCGCTGATGCTACGTTCCACTTCTTGTGCTGAGTCGAGCCTCGTGGGGCTGACGCCGGTCAGGGTTCAATGACACATGTTGCTACCGATACGTAACATCTCCACCCTCAGAACAGCAACTATTTGAAGACTAACGTCGAGAATAGTGCTGTGCTGGTCGCCATATCATTGGTTTTCTTCTTTCGGAGCTGGTATATCTTCGCCTTCTCGACTCTGCTATTGGTCTTTTACGAACAAGGAGTGATCCTGGCAGATTGGATATTATATAATTTTATTGAAATTGATTCTTTCTGATCATATTACAACGCAGCGGTTATCGTAATAACTGCTTGTGTGCAAATTATAGATATTTGATACTTCCTTCGCTTCTAATAATTTAATTTAGGTTTGTCTTCAATTTCCTTAAATTTCGAAATCGTATTTAGCGCCTTTTCGTAGGTGAATCACAGCACTATTGAATTTATCAATTTCTTCTTTTCTCAAATAAAAAAAAATGGAAATCATATTGCTTTCGGATTGTGTTGTGCCCTGTGGTGTTCTACCATTGCCTGCGGCGGGGGAAGGACTTTCAAATACCCATTCTTTGGATTAATGGGTTGCCCTTTTATGACGCGGAGCGGTGGATTCTGGCAGTAGACTCGGCCAGCGGGACTGTTGCTGGAAGGTTTGCTGCCCGAGCACGGGTACCGTGTGGACCTTGGAGATGAGCTGCGGATCTTCGTGAGTCCTCTGGGACTCGTTCACATCCATCGGTGCTTCCTGATCCTGGAGGCCTTGGAGGTGGATGTCCTTGATGGTGCGCCGGCGGGGCAGCTCCAGTTTTTTTTTTTTCTTTTTTTCTTTTTTCCTTTTTTATATATTATATTAGGTACTTACTTAATCAATTTTATATTTCCTTACATGTTGTTCTGCTTTTTTCTTGACTTAATTTAGATTTTTGATTAAATACTATATTCTGATTCCCTCTGCGCTATCGATGTCTGGATAACCTCCGCTGTGGCTTCACGTAGATTCTGGATACTCGCCACGGTGACTTAGAAGCCATCAGGTGTAGCGTTGCTCGACGAGGTATTCTTCTTAAGTAACCATGATCGCGAAAGCTAGCTAACCCGCGAGTATCCTACCGACTGCGCCAATTACGTTTTTGCCGCAGACGGAGGGTGCAAAAGAGAAACCAAAATCACTTAGGACGAAATTTATATTTAAAGTTACATTATAAAGACCTAAAACTAACTAACCTAGGTGCGAACGAGTTCGATGTCAGAACTACATTGATTCGTCTTACGATAATTACTTAACATTTTGGGTTTAACGAGGTTACGATTAGATGGCGTAATCGATGTATAAGCAGATCGCGGCTGGGCACGAGGCGCTGATGCTACGTTCCACTTCTTGTGCTGAGTCGAGCCTCGTGGGGCTGACGCCGGTCAGGGTTCAATGACACATGTTGCTACCGATACGTAACACACTTATGCAAATTTTCCCTTATGTTTTTGTTTACGTGTGCAATAAAGGATTTATTCATTCATTCATTTAATTAATAAACGCTCGTAGCCCAGTGGCGCTCGCTGATCTGCAACGTACACAGAGGCAAGGAACCTGATGGGTGACCAAAATGGCAATTTATCACGTGTTTCTGTGCTGTGCTTCGCAGGGCACGTTAAGCTGTCGGTCCCGGCTGTTGTCGATTGACTACAGTCGTTAAAACCAAGTCAGAGGCCATTGTGCGGTTTAAAAACTGTGACACCAGTATTAACCAAGTTCGCCACATACTTGAGGAGCGTTCAAGTATTGCGTAACGAATTTTGGGGGAGGGAGGTCTTGTAAACATTACGATGCGTTACAGGGGAAGAGGGGAGGGGGAGTTGATCTACGCGTTACGTAACATCTTTTTTTACGCCACATAATTGTGACTTTTAGAAAAAAATTGTCACTTGGCGGTTACGTAACGTTTTACTAGGAGGAAGGGGGTACAGAAAAACGTTACGGCGCGTTATATGGGGGAGAGGGGCGGTCAAGAATCTCCAAAAATACGTTACGTAATACTTGAACGCTCCCTTGACTATACGTACACGATAAGAAGAAGACTCACCAGAAGTCGATGAGCGCGTACCGCCGCCGGTTGGCGTCGCGCAGGCGCGCCGTGGTGGCGGGCTCGAACAGCCACGGCTCGCGGCGCTTCGTCTCGATGTGAGAGTGAGCGCGGAAGAACGGCTGGAACGCTCCCGCCTGCGATCGATTATAATGGGTGGCTTTAAACTTAGCGAAATTTAAGGGGTCGATTCTGCCCATGAAACTGAACTACTCTCCCGAGGAACCTATACTGGTCGAAATAAAATAGGGGTCACTGGTTAACTCTTTGACCGCCACAGTCATCCAGTCGTGACAGCCAAAAAAGACTCACACGCCAACGTCATCTATAGATGAATTAATTCAACTCAAAAAAAATATTTATTAATTTGATTCGTTATAGTTTATCTATTAAGAATACTTTCTTTATTTTTCTCTCCGTGGCGTACAAAGCATAGTGACTTCATTCGTAGTGTGGCAGTAAAAGGGTTAACTTACAACTTATACATATTTTATTTAACGAAACTAATTGATGAGTAGCAAAATATGATGTTACGGACTCTTTATTATCTGAACTCTTCGCTTGTGGTGTTTGAGACTGGCTATAATTTTCAGAAAACTTTGAATTTGAACTCTTTATGGCGTTCTGTATAGATTTTTATTTTAGTTCGGAATCCATTGGGATCACTTTAGCATTGATTTTCAGCAAGGAATAGTATTTTTTTTGTGTAATTATCATTTTAAGTGAACAATGCTAAGAGTACGAAGGCTTAGACACGATTACTGCAACTCGAGCCGTTACATTGATTCAAGAAGGACATTCGCAGCGTTCTGTGGGGTTACAGCTGGGTTTTTCTCGCAGAGCTATCCAAAATGCTTGGCATCGTTTCCAAGAGACGGGCACTGTTGTCAGAAGACCTGGTTCGGGTAGACTTCGGGCTACAAATGCTTCCGAAGACCGATACATACGCTTGAGTGCTGGAAATTACAAGCTCGTCTTCGGCTGACAACGGGTACCCGTGTCACTGAT
Organism: Aproaerema taeniolella; assembly: GCA_949987775.1. Lineage (NCBI taxonomy): Eukaryota > Metazoa > Arthropoda > Insecta > Lepidoptera > Gelechiidae > Aproaerema > Aproaerema taeniolella. Next base: position 5,100,225 of record OX465265.1, read on the forward strand.
CAACCGATTAGAAATTGTTTGCACGAAGATCAGCAAAGATCAAGACGAGTAGGTCGAATTCCTTTGACCAAGACTCAACGTGCAAACCGTTTAAGGTTTTCTCGTTGTACGGTTTAGTACATAATATAGATTGAAGTTATCAAGTTGAAGTTAAGTTAGTTGGATGTTGATGTTGGTGAGAGCACAGGAGAAAGTCGATCACAACCGTAATTAGTTTATTGTTATAAGTTTACAAAAATGTAGGATGGCGACCTCTCAGTCCAAGTTAAAAATGCACTCTGTCTTTATTTTGTAAGAATAGGAAAAATGCTGCGTTCGGCTAAGTGTAAATGTGGGTCAACTGGTACGCGCGACCGCACTGCGCATGTAAGTTATAAATGTATGGTGTTGAACCGTACACTCGTCAACATTTGGACTGGGGAACAAACCAGTGGGGCATGGTGCTCTTCAAGGACGAGTGCAAAGTGAAAAGATTTGGCCTATTCCTTCCCCAGACTATGTGCAGTTACACGGATGAGATTTATGTTAAAAATCCTTTGATAATTAATGATTATTAGCATGATTAGTTAAATCACTGTTAAAGCAGCCGAAACAAAGTGAACAAAAATAGGATATTGTATTCATTATCGACGGGAAACTATTTGAAAATGGCGAGAATTACTACTTTTTTCTATCATTCACCATGGAGTTCACACTGACATAAAATGTCCGTGGTGCGAGTGTAAACCAGGTCCATGAAGGTTGGATCGGTATATTTTTTAGGTCATCTCTTTAGGTGGCCATAGTTTATGCCGATTCTGTGTCATTTGTCTGTCTGTCATTTTGACTTACTCGTATGCAGTCATTGTTATTGTTATGCTCTCAGATTAATGAAATCCATTCTGTCCAATAGATGAAATCTTGATGACGTCACACCGTACTACCCAAAACGTCATTCCGACTCCTAAGGACTCCTATCCATGCTACCAAATAAGAAAGGCACTTTAAAAATTCTACGATGGCAATATTGCCAACTTTTCGATTTGGTCGCGTTATCACTTGCGTCGGTATACACAAGTTATACAGTTAGGAAGGTAATGAGATTTGCTGTTTAAACAGAGATATGCACATCCTTGGCTGCTAGATATGACGAGCATTTGACACTTTTTTGACAGTTAGGGCTGTACGCGGCATGAAATCGACGCAGTGATAAAAATATTATCTTCTTGTTTCTTCGTCCTTAAATTTTCGTTTGAGTAACCAGGATAGCATTACAGTCGTAGGTTCCTGTAAGAATAGATTTCATCTATCGGACAGAATGGATTTCATTAATCTGAGGTTATGCTATTTCGTTACAAGAATAAAATAATCTCTTATATAGTTACCCATTGAGAAAGTAAACAGTAGCATTGCGTTCCCGTTTAGCGATCCCTCGACTGCTTTGCATGAAATGGATCCAGCTCCCGGATTTATGTCGACTCATTTACGCATGAAAACTTGCGAAAACTTGTAATGATTGCAGATTTTGTGGTGATGTAAAAATAGCAAATTACTTTTAAACCTCTGCTTTATAAATTAAATAGTATATACATGTTTAAAATACATGCTTTCCCCTTTCGTATGTTGCATAAATTATTGCTGTAACTTGGTGGGGCACAGAACTATGGCAAAATTGGCCATCTCATTTCTTTGTGACGATCGGCGTATTAGGGTGTGGAGACGACCTGGCGAGCGTTTTACGGATGGTATCCAAGAAGTTGACCGTTTTGGTGCTCCCAACTCAATGATTTAGGTTGGGATTAGCTTACACGGCAAAACTGAGCTCGTCGTTCTAAATGAAGATAGCGTAACTGCACAGCGAACATAAGGGATGTCATCAGACCCTATGTGATTCCATTTGCACAGCGAGTGGGTCCTGGGTTCATCCTGATGCGAGACAATGCCCGTGCACACACAGCTCAAGCTACCCAGTCTGTACTGGAAGACTCTCATATTCAAGTGTTGCCGTGGCTAGCGAACAGTCCGGACTTAAATCCAATCATTACCCAACGGTCAATATGTATATGTGTATACCTGGTACCAGCGCGTCATGAGCTCCGGGTCCGGGTTCTTGAAGAAGCCGCCGACGTCCGCGCCGCAGTGGCTGAGGCCGGCGGCCGCTAGCGACAGGCACATGGGCACGCTGGCCGCCAGATGTATATATGTATATGTGTATATATGTGTATACCTGGTACCAGCGCGTCATGAGCTCCGGGTCCGGGTTCTTGAAGAAGCCGCCGACGTCCGCGCCGCAGTGGCTGAGGCCGGCGGCCGCTAGCGACAGGCACATGGGCACGCTGGCCGCCAGATGCCCCCACTCCGCCGCGTTGTCACCCGTCCACACCGCCGCGTATCTACCCGCACAAACAACACAAATTTAAACTCAAAATACACTCATCGACACTGTCTAGGGATATTGTATGATTTTTCATACAAAAGAGGTGTGTTTAAGAAGCTATAAAAGCATACTCGAGACACATGGAGGGATATAATTTTCAGATGAGCAAGTGTTAAACCTGGATTTTCAATTCCAGTCAATTAATTTTGTTTAAATTTAAATTTGTTAAAACGTGACGGAAACGAAAACAAAATGGACTTTTTTTCAGATTTTTGTATGAAAATGGTGGAATTTGCGCAATTTTTTTTTTCATTTTCGTCACGTTTTCACAAATTTCAAGAAAAATAAAATTAATTGATCAGAACTGAAAATTCAACTTTAGCACTTGCTCATCTGAAAATAATATCCCTTAATGTATCTCAAGTATACTTTTATAGCTTCTCAAACACACCTCTTTTGTATGAAAGATCATGCAATATCCCTAGACAGTGTTGATGTGTGTAACTTTATTATCCGGGCTTCATTCTTGAGTGGACTTTCAATAGTGTCGAATGTGTTAATTTTTGCGTAAAACCCGGTGTTACGAGTTTAAAATAAATATGCGTACTGATGTAACGCGTTTATATACAAGTTTGTTATAACAAAATGGTTTGCCTAAGAATAAACGGTGTTACGATATAAAGGCATAGTTTCTTGCCTGTTCTTCTATGGGGAAGACTGCACCTTTGCGAATAGGCGTAGAGTCGGTAGAGCCAAAAGAACGAATGTGTATGCATGTATTTAAATCCTTTAATGTATGTTTATATGTATTTAATGTAATTTTGACTTATTTTAAGTAACATCCTGAATCCTTACCAATACTATAAATGCGAAAGTAACTTTGTCTGTCTGTCCGTCTTTCACGCCTAAATTACAGAACCGATTTTGATGAAATTTTCTACAGAGATAGATTAGAGCCTGGGAAAGGACAGAGGCTACATTTTATCCCACAGTTGGGCACGATATAACCTGTAGTCCACGCGGGCGGAAAACTAGTGTTCTATAAAATAAAGATAAGTATTTTGAGTTTTATATACCCTATAAAGTCTACCACAGTACTATGGCGTAGCTCTAAGGGAGCTGGTGACCAGGTAGAGGTGGAAAATATCAGGAAAAGTCAAATAATATCTTTATGAGGTTTATTACTCAGAATCCTAACTTGCATGGCTGAAGCCACGGAAGACCACGTCAGTTATTTATAAAAGGCGCGAAATAACCTGAATCACTTGAAGTCGGAACCATCGGTTAAAGGCCTTACAAGAAGATGGTAAACGTAGAGGTAATACGGGGTGTCCTAAAAAATAGTGTCAAGCGGAAGTCCTGAGGCAGAACACCCCTTGGAGCATCCGAAACACCCCCATGCATGTTCAGCGATTTTTTTTAATGAATTTTTTACTGGAATTTTGAGAACAATTTTTACCGTAATTATTTTACTTCGGACCATCATTTTTAAAACTTCCATCAAGGTTACGAAGACGAATATTTTAAGCATAAAAGTACAATTCATGAAAATTGAGTTGCAAAAAAAAATCTCAAAAAAGGCCTTAATTTTATTTTTTTAAGTCGTTCAGATGGGGGTGTTTCGGATGCTCCAAGGGGTGTTCTACCTACTTCCGCTTGACACTATTTGTTGGGACACCTGTATAACCTCTACAATACTAACCTCTGCGTGCCGGCGAAGGCCGACCGCGTGAGTATGAAGGGCCGGTACCGGTGCTGGGCGCGCTGCAGCAGGCCGCGGCGCGTGGCGGCCACCTGCCGCAGCCCGTACTCGTTGTGCACGTGGCGGTGCTCCCAGTACGCGGCCGGCCCGGCGTGCCCGTCCTGCGGCGGCTTGTGGTGCCGGCAGTCCTTCGGCATCGTTATCTCTGGGCCGTTGAATACCTGACCATTTTTTATTTTATTATTATCGTTCTTAGCACACGGCGTATTTTAAACGCACAGATGACGCGCGTATACGCGCTTCGAATGCGATTGGAACGCAACCCTATAACCTCAGCACACGAGGCGATCGTGAAACGCGCGTCTACTGCGCGTATACGCGCTGTAAACGCCCCTCCTCCGAACCTTTGTACGCGCTATAAACAAGTTTCGAACGCGCGTCTCACGCGCGTTTTTGTGATACGCGTTTTACGCGCGTTTGAATCTATAAAAAAGCAAAAAACGCGTTTAAAATACGCTGTGTGCTAGGGGCCTTACAACTTTACAGATGTTAAACCTAATGCGACAGTGTAGCTACAGTATTATATAAACTTTAGACATGATTACAGCAAATCACTTGTATAGTTATTTTTGTAAATTCACTCCGCGAACATGTAAATGAATCAACCCGTTCAGCGACTTTATTTAGTAGCTGTAGAGTGCGTGTGAAGGAAGATTTACCCAGTAAGTCAGTGCAGCTCTTGGGCAGGGCCAACAGACTCGGTCGTCGCCGTACATACGCTCATTTATGTTGATACATACAGGTCTGTTAACTAAAGCTGGCGCGTTCACAGTACTCAAACTTATGCAATTTCACTATACAGGATGTTTAAAACTAAATGATTTTCAAATAATTGATTCATAAGTGTAGACTAGAGTTAGTTTTTAGTAAAATGGGTGCGTTGTAGATAACAGACACTACACAAACGGAATGTGTAAATGTGTTGAACGCGCCAGCTTTAGTTAACAGACCTATACATACGTTCACGCCCACAATCCATAAGAGGCCATTAAAATATTACGTACTATAGAGGGGTTAAATTGCTATTTTTAATGACATAAGTTGTGATGGTAATTACGTCAGCAGTAGCCATTTATTTTTTTACGCAAATGGCAACCCTCACATGGTCTATGCTTGAAAACGAAACGCATTTTTGAAAATTCCCACAAAAATGGATACGTTTAGGTGTCAATAAATTATGTGTCCCTACAGTTTGTTTAAATAAATATTATGTACGTTAGTCTTCTATTGTAAGCCTATACACCAGAATACATTAAAAGAAAAAGCATATACCAATGCTTACGTAAGCATGGGGGTAAGAGCTTTGCTTACTTTTGCTGACAAGGGGAAGGGTGGTAAATAATTGTAATAAATCAGTTTACGTAATACTTGAACGGCCCCTAACGGTGTAGGTTAAGTTAAGTTAGTCTAACTATCACGGTTCATGAGATACAGCCTAGTGACAGACGGACAGCGGAGTCTTAGTAATAGGGTTCCGTTTTACCCTTTGGGTAAGGAACCCTAAAAAAGTATGTGATACTTACACTAGGTTCATTCATGTCATTCCATATGTGGACGTCCTTAGAAGTCCCTGGGAAATTTTCGAAGCGGAATCTCTCCGAATAGTATTCAGAGACTACCGGGTTGAAGAAGTCCAGATAGGACGAGGACCCAGGCCAGCACCAACCTAGGATTAAAATGACGATTCAAGTGATTTTTCTTTTCACTACATGCCTTTTTTTATATTTAAGGTGTAAAGGACAGTTTAGTAAAACCTGGAACCCTGAACACAGACCATCAATCTGAATGATCTTACTTCGAATTTTTATCGTTTAAAAAAAAACAACGGGTTGCACTCCGGGAGTGCCGGCAGAAGTGAAAACTTGAACATATATTACTCCCTTGCGGTCTACTCTCCCTCCGTCTAACGAATTTTCGATCAGGTCACGTGTCCTGACGAGAGTTTAACATTTTTTACCCATTCCAAAAAGTGCATAACAAGGAAGTTTTCACTCTCCCTCCGTCTTACGGATTTTCGATCAGGGTCACGTGTCCTGACGCGAGTTTAACATTTTTTACCCATACTTCAAAGCGCAAAACGCCGCTCAAGAAGTTTTCACTTCAAAAATTTGTTTTAAAATTAAATTATTTATTCTAATACGCTCCATTATCTAATAAAAAACAATGGTAACAGCTTTAAACACGATCAGCTGCCCTAACATAAGCAATGAGACTGTACTCTCATGACAGTTTATTGCCAAGGAAAACATAACCTTAAATATAAGAGCAGAAGTTAGCATTAGCATTTCTTTTGCATTTGATTGACGTTGACATGTGATGTTCACCGATTTCTCCGCCATTTATTTCAAAATTCTTTTTTTGTTCGAAAGAGAATACTGCAGAGGTGGTGTGCCATTGTAATTAAGTCAGGATCTGATGATGGAATCCCAGGCAAATCGAGAGAAACCCTCGCATTTAATAAGCATTTACATTGTTTCTCACGTACTTTCTATTATTTACAATAAAAATAGTAAAATAAATATACTTTTTATACAAAAATTAAAGCGACTTCAAAAAGCAAAAAATAAAGATGTAGCACAAATAAGTTTCATAGGCTATATGTACATACATCCACCTTCGCACCCACTTCAAACAGATCAGGAGGTACTTAGCACATTAAATGATACATCTTTATTTTTTGCTTTTTGAAGACGGTTTAATTTTATTAATAAAAAGTTTATTTTGTGTTGACTCGAAGTCTATGATACAAATATGAGAGAGAAGTATCGTTGCGTATGTTAGAGCAGCTGATCTATCTATCTATGGAGGGGACGCCCGTCAGGCACAGGCGGGTGATCAGTCCACTTATTTGGGACCATTTTACCAAATTCCCCATAACAGCGCATGAGTTTTACCTCTTTACTGACGGTTCCACCTCTAAAAACCTCCTAGAAGCTTTAGCGAACCCAATTATCTCCTTTTTGCTTATCTCTTATGTTAACAATGATGTGTACATCTGTAATTGGTAGACATATAAGAAGATAACTTTACAACTACTACTTATACTTAATACATACCTTTTTTTATTATAAGTGAGTTAAATCTTGACCTCAATCTTGACCAAAGTCATAGATGATGTCGACGATGGAGCGAGTTAACCCAGAAAATGCCCATTAAGGCGCACTCCTACGCACCGACGGAACACAGCAAGTTGTTTGGCGTCGGACTGCGGTAGGAGGGTGGTCGCGAACCAGACGGTCAGACACAGAGCCTACTACACCGCATGAGACCATAGTACGACACCTCAGATTCAGAACAATTGAGGTGTCGTTGCCTGGGGTGGATTACTAGGAGGCAGGTCTCGTTTGTGTTTCCTTAGTCGCCTATTACGACACCCACGGAAAGAAATTCTTAACCGATCACCACACGGCGAAACTATATGTACTAGTGTTGATGTACCTATTAAATAAATAAATAAATCTCTTGTATTTGGAATTCTTTTATCCATACTTGGCTATTGGGGCAGCTGATACGATTGTGTTGATCGAAGAATGCAACGACCACACAGCCTAATAGACGCCTAATTTTTTAATTTCTCTAAAAAAATAACTGTGTCAATGCGCTAAGGTAAGCGAGGGGCGGGGGGAGAAGGAAGAAATGCATGCTGATTGGCCGATTCAAGGTCACAATAATCCAAGAAAGGATAAGCAGTACTTATTTGTATTTGAAAGAAAGGGATGTACTGATAAACAAATGCTTTCTTTACGGATTCGAACCAGCGTAATTTGAGCTCTGAAGAAATTGATTCTTGACAATAAATAATCTTGAAATTGGCTTACCTATGAAAAGTTATGTCGTTTTTTTTGCAATTATATGATTGGCTACATTTTCCACACCATTTTATTGTACAGGGAGCCATGTTTCTCCTCTTTCGTATTTTATTTCGTAATAAACGCACGAGATGTACACGGGTCACGGATGTGGTCGATACTAAAGCAGATTTCGCGATCGGCGTCTTAAGTAAGACGTATAAGTCTAACGTGTTGCGGAAGAATGGGATAGATTGTTTGAACCTACCCTCATAATCCTTTCCGTCCTTATCTTTGACATAGTATCCATTGTCAGTAGCGTCCTCATGCACGAAATATCCAGCCTCCCGCTTGATGTGAGGGTCTATGATGACCACCAGTTTCCTCCCCTTCGCCGTTAGATTCCCCACCATCTCAGCGGGATGGCCGAACTTTTCCACGTCCCAAGTGAAGTACCTACCAATGTAATACTGGTTATTAAAGTATAATATAATACTATTAAAAGTATCTTAATATATAAAAACAAAGTCGGGTTTGTTCGAACACTTATAACTCGAGAACGGCTGGACCGATTTTGATAAAAAATGGCATGGGGGTAGCTGAAAAATTGTGTAGCCTATGTGTAGCCTAATACAGGGTGTATTAGGCTACACATAGGCTACATAATTTTTCCAAATTCCCACGGGGACGAAGTCCCGGGCGGAAGGTTACCAACTGCCTACTCTTTCCAGGTATACTGTAAAAGTTAATAAGTGGGACACGAGGGTTTGGCTGTACTGTGGGCGAAAGGCCTCTCACCACTTACATCATATTTCATCTTATAACCTCTGAATTTATTGTGGCATCAAGTGGTTTTAAAACCACTGATGCTCTGCCTACCCCGATAGTGACTATAGGAGTGTATGTTTACGATGGCTGTTAGTTTATAATCAAAGAAATAAAAACGGAAGACTATCTAAAGTATTTAAAAAAACTCACTTCTTCCTGTCAGTATATTCGATGTCGAGCCAGATGACGTCGGCGGGGATGTCGTGGACGTCGAAGTTCTCGTCGACGGCGCGGACGTCGGCCTCGTCCACGTAGTTCCAACGCGACTGGTGGTACGCCAGGGAGAATTTCTATAAAAAAAAATACATACGCTATACTCATGTTCCATCTAATTTTACCCTCAGAATGCATGTGATGTCAAGTAGTTTGAGAACCACATGCTCTGCCTACCCCCACAGGGAGGTAAGGTGTGTGTGTGTTTGTGTGTATTTGTGTGTGTGTGTGTGTGTGTATGTGTGTGTGTGTGTGTGTGTGTATGTGTGTGTGTGTGTGTGTATGTGTGTTTGTGTGTGTGTGTGTTTGCGTGTGTGTGTGTGTGGGTGTGCGTGTGTGTGTTTGTGTACGACTGTTGTGTAGTATGAGTGACTTTACAGGGTGAAAAAGAACCTCCTATCACTTACAGAACACTTTTCATTTTTTTTTCCTAAACGTAGACACCACTCGAGTGCACCCCCCGAGCGCTAGTTTCGTGCTCAAAAAAGCTGCATTAGAGCAACGTGTGGCCTTAAGCGCTTAGACAGCTGTCAACCCTATTTTAAATCCCTAAAATTACTAACCTTAACGTAACTGTACATTTATGAGGTCGGAATGTTTGTCAAAACGAATATAAATTTATTCCCTGACAATATAAGCCGTACCCATGAACTAAGATACAATAAGCGACTTTGCCTTTTCCATTCGAATACAGCTTTAAAAAATAAAAGTATAATATGTATGGCACCAAAAATATACAAACACCTTCCTGATTATTTAAAAAAATTCAATGTCTCTATTTCCAAGCAAAAATTGTATGGTCTATTAAGTGATAAATGTTATTACAGTTTAGAACAGTCTTTCCCAACGTGGGCGATAACGCCCCCTTGTGGGCGCTGCAGGCCTAAAGGGGGGCGGTAAGAGACCCAGAAAAAAAAGGGGGCGTTGTGTAGAGCTTTGGGGTCGATTTATAATTTCATCTACCTAGCTAGGAAGACTCTTAGACACCGACTGAGCTCTCGACTCTCGACTACATCTTGTGAACATCAACTAATATTAATTAAGATATAGCTCAAACTCGGTTCGATATAATAGACCGCGGGCAATCATGTTTTAACAAGTTTTTGTTAAATAATCCGATTTGTACATTCCTGTATCAATCGGCTGGTTCTATAATACTTGTTCTTGCTTGTCGAGTACGATTGGGCGTCGAATGAGATAAACGAGTTTATGCACGTTTGTCTTATTCCTGTTGGTGCGTGCTGCTTATGCAATCCTATATAAACGACGTAAATTTATTTTATTTTCATTTGCGGTTTCGCGCATAATAGATAAGCAGTACTTCATTATAACACTTACGTATTTCTCAAAACAAAACAATGTCGGAAGTAAAAAAGAAGAGACGGCAATACTCTGCGGAATATATTAAATTCGGATTTATTGAAAATCCCACAAACCCGTCGTCGCCTTTGTGTCTTCTATGTCTAAAAACATTTTCGAACGAAGCAATGAAGCCTTCAAGACTGCAAGATCATTTGAATAAAATGCATCCAGATAAGAAAGACAAGAATGTAGCATATTTTCAAGACCTAGAGAAGAAGCATAATACTCAGCCAAGTGTATCAAAACTATTTTCGGCGGCTGCTAAGCAAGATGACGACGGACTTCGAGCTTCGTACAATATCTCTTTGTTAATTGCTCAAAAAGGCAAACCACACAACATCGGAGAAGAGTTAATTTTGCCAGCAATAAAGGAAGTAATAACTACTGTGCTTCATAAACCGGCCGCAGATATTATCCGAAAAATTCCTTTGAGTAATAATTCTGTGCAAAGACGAATTGATGAAATGGCTGAAAACATTGAAGAATCATTGTGCAATCATCTGAGGACTAGTCAATTCTCAATTCAGCTCGATGAGTCCACTTTACCAACTAATGAAGCGTTGTTGCTATCTTACGTGAGGTTTATTAAAGATGAGAAAATACGTGAAGAACTATTGTTTGCCAGAAATTTGGAGACAGATACAAAAGGCGAAACCATATTCAATACATTGGAAAAGTTTTGTGAAGAGAAAGAGATTCCTTTGAAAAATATTATATCAGTTGCTACGGATGGCGCTCCGGCTATGACAGGGCGCCATAAAGGCTTCATAGCGTACTTAAAAAATAAAATTCCAGATGTCCTTGCTATACATTGCGTTATTCATAGACAACATTTGGTTGCTAGAAACTTAAGTCAACTTCAATCACTGCAATATGTCATCAAAGCAGTCAATAAAATCCGTAGCAGCTCTTTGAATGATAGATTATTTCATCAGCTTTGTGTTACTAATGACGAAGATTTCAACCGTTTATTGCTTCATACTGAAGTTCGTTGGCTGTCAAGAGGCAATTGTCTGATTCGATTTTACAACCTGTTTGACTCTGTGATAGAGTTCTTGGAAACTAAAGATACAGAACTGCGCAACAAGCTCATAACATCAAAGAATGATATAGCTTACATGACAGACCTGTATAAATTGTTCAACGACATGAACCTCCAACTGCAAGGCGATGAACTAAATTTAATTAAAACAAAAAATGTCGTTGCTGCTTTCGCAGCCAAACTGCTTCTGCACAAAAAGAATATGGGCAGACGTGAGTTTCACAATTTTCCGAATTTATCAGTATCCTGCAGTAACGACGACTTGTTTGCCTACTGCCAACATTTGGAAAACCTCCACATTGACTTCACCGAACGATACCAGGACATTTTAAACTTGGAAATACCAGACTGGGTGTTAGATCCGTTTTCAAATGTCAACATAGCAATGTCACCTCAGCTGGAAGAAGAACTTATAGAATTGACAACAAACGAAGAAATAAAAATCAAGTTCAAAAATGGATATCAAGAATTTTGGCTTCAAAAACCGATCCTGCAATTGTACCCTGGATTGTGGTCAATTGTTCAACGATTCTTGATAGCATTCCCATCGTCATATTTGTGTGAACGTGGTTTTAGTGCTGTGGCAACGCTGCTTACTAAAAAGAGAAATCGTTTGCGTGTTACCGAACGTGGCGACTTGCGGCTGTTTTTGAGTAAATTGGAACCTGATATCAACAAACTTATTGAACAGCATCAGATTCAACCTTCACATTAGTTTTTATATAAGAATTGATTATGTTTGTTTTATTTTCAATAAAAGATACTCTGTCCGAATACTATAAAGTTGCGTTTCAATAATCAGTTATAAGTACTTAGCGGTTTTTAAGTATGTTTAAAAAGGGGGGCGTTAAAAAATAATTTATTCTTAAAGTGGGCAGTAGACAAAAAAAGGTTGGGAACCCCTGGTTTAGAAGAATTCTTCTCAGACTCTTTTAAATGAGTTTCTGTTTTAGTTTATTTTAATTATATTCGCAAGCATGTTAATTTATTGTTTAAACGTGTGTTAAACTTAAAAACATTTGTACGCTCATGTGAGCGGAATTCGGAGGTCCTTCTATTATTTTTAACATCTTTTGTATACACCCGTTTTTTTTACAAACTATTTTGATTTGATTTTGTTCCCCGCACCTCTCGTGTGTCTGGTGCAGGAGTAATGTCTACGTTTAGGCAAAAAAATGAACTATTCCCACTTAAAAATAATTTTTTTTTTTTTTTTCTTTGAGTGATACTGATTCAGGATTTTGAATATAGTTAGGAGGTTTTTTTTTATCACCTTGTAGATTAGATACCGAAAATGAAGGATTTGAATCAAATTAGTCCATTTAACTGAACAATTTGTTTGTAATTGTCGTGTTCCTAACTCGTCATATTTCAGATTCGCCGTAATCCAGATTCGAACTTTGGTCGAAATATGAAAAAACAAAAAATTGAGGGTGAATATAATGAGTGAATATATGTAATGAGTGGATATAGAGGGTAAATATAGTGAGGGTTTCTTTTTTAAATCCTGTGACGAGGTTAATGAGCGTGAGGGAATATAATGAGGGAAAGAAGTGGATGAACTTATAGTGTGGGTGTAGTGAGTGAACGCAGTGGGTAAATGTAGCGAGCGGATATAGTGGGTGAAAATAGTGAGGCACTTCCCTCACTATTTTCACCCACTATATATAGTGGATACTGTATGGAGTGTGTGTGTGTGTGTGTGTGTGTGTGCGTGTGTATGTGTGCGTGCGTGCGTGTGTGTGAGTGAGTGTGTGTGAGTGATTGAGTGTGTGAGTGCGTGCGTGTGTTAGTGTGTGTATAGCGTGTGTGCATGTATATGTGTGAGTGTGTGCCTAAGTGCGTGTGCGCGTGTGCGTGCGTGTGTATGTGCGTGTGTATGTGTGTACCGGCGGTAGCGGCGCGGGCCCGGTGAGCGCGGTGTACTGGCGCAGCGCGGCGCGCGGCTCGGGGCCCAGCAGCACGAACAGGTCCACCACACCAGACTCGCTCATAAACCTGGAATCAACACCATTGTTACAAAAAACAACTAAGTTTTTGGACATTAACTGTTTTTATTTATGTTTATTTTTAAGCCTAAATGCCTGCCATTCAATCCAAAAAATAAGTTATTAAAATAGGACTCCAGCGTTATTTTTAAATTAAATAATGGAGAACATTTTTTATTTAATAAATTACTAAGATCTAAGGATTAACAAACTGCCATCAGATTTTTATTATTTCGTTTGGTATTTTTTTTATGAATGAATGAATGAATGGCAGCCGGTTCGGTCACGTGGTAGCGGCGCTGCTTCTTGAACGATGGGTCCTGGGTTCGATTCAGGGGCAAATATTTGTGTAAAAAGCAGATGTTTGTTCTCGGGTCATGGATGGAATTGTCTTTATGTATGTTCCGAGAGACCCACGACACAAGGGAAAACCTTAGTGTGGGCCTTTGAGTGTGTAGCGTAAAAAAAATTCTTTATTGCACAAACCTTGCGTCAACCTTGCGCTTCTGTCCTCCGGTGACGAGGTTTACGAGCGAGGAGACCACATTGCCGTCTGCGTAGTTGACCACGTCCACCCATGTCTCCGCTGAGTTGTGCCAAAACACGCCCGCAGTGCGTTTCGATCTGTAACACATTCATTCGTCTAGACACCGTCAAAGTTTTTTTTTAATTTACTATGCGATTACAATAAGAATAGGATCGATCCGCCGCCATTTTGGGCTGTCATTCTGTCAAACTAACTTCATTTCATTACGGTATGCAAAAAAAGAAATTTTTTATGCAAAAAAAGAATCAGTATTTGCACTACGCCAATTCTTCGATTCCACTCATATCGATTCCAAATTTTATTATTTATTCCCTAGATTTAATACTTAATGCCTCTACGAAATGATCCTAGTTTTATGGCTATTTTGCTATTCCGTCGTGCACAAATAACAAAACTCAACAAAAACTAATAACAACGTGATACATATGAAAAAGTGACGTCCTATCTGCATAAAACGCGCCAATGTTTAAAGATTACAAAAACAGATGAGTTGTCAAATACGTACATGTGACATCGATTTAATCTTTTTAATACTTTTTTGCAAACGGTACTTACTGGTCTGAAGTTAGCAAACGGTCCGTTCTTTATTGTAATCGCATAGTAACAGTTAATTGTGTATGCACAGACTTAATGTCAAAAAGTTGGTTTGTGGCGTTCGGTATTCGAACGCTGCAACTGATTTTTGGTTGGCAATGAACTATAATGATTAATAGGGTTAGCCAAATTCGCCACATACTTGACTATACCTAATTACCTACACGATAAGAAGAAGAAGAATAGGGTATTTGGGGTTGTAAATTTTTTTTTACATATTTATTTTATAATTTATTTCGATAGATAAGGCTATTATAAGAAACCATTTTCATTATTTTTGTATTTAATAGCCCCATTAAAATGCTACGATTTTTTAAAATAAATTGGCGATAACGTCACATAATGAAGTATGACAGTTGGGTCTTTGCCTGCCGGGAGCCAGAAAAAAAAACAAATTGTCAACACTCGTGAATGACACTGATATCAGTGTTGCTAGATTATTTCACCTTGTTTCCCCTTACAAACATTTTAAAAGCCCCGTATGACCTATTAAAAAAACGTTTATTTTAGTTATGTCCCGTGCAAATTAGATTTGACAAAGATATAAAGGAATTACATACAAGCTACCTACACAACACTGACAATCAAAAACTAAGAAACTAAAAAGTTTTTATTGAAATAAACAATAAAAACTTTAAATTTGAGTAAGCGATCTCGAAGACTACTTTTATGTACAATGATTTTAGGAAATAAACATTCAATTAAAACATTAGACAAAGAACACTTTAATAGATTAAAGATTCAATTCATTATATCTTGACAGATTTAAAAAGGATTTTGCTTTTTTTCAGTATTCTTACAATAGTGGAAAATAAGAAGATAAAGAGGTTCGAACATTTTTGTATGAAGCCTGGCTTGCCTAAAGTTGCAAGTACATACAAGTACATAAAAAGTCGCGTTTTTAATGTACACGTATGAAAAATATGCCAATCGATAGAGAAAATAATTACAAACAACAAATACTGATTGACAAAATGTCATAAGTGATATACTTTCTGAGTAATTTCAGTTTGAAAATGTAAAATATAATTAAAAGAAAATAATTGTTTAAACTGATTTTAAAGTCCATTTTCATTATTTTAAAGTATCCCGCGTCATGACTAGCATTAAATTGGATTCTCGTAATATTACAATAATAGGATAAAATGCAAAAAGTATGTAAAATATGTTTTCGGTGAAATCAATATCAAACAAAATCCTTACTAGCCTGAGTCATCTATCAGTATTAAAGAGTATGGGGTGAGGGGATAAGTGTCACGAGCCGCATCTCTTCCCGTCCCCCTCTTCACCACTGTCAATGAACCACAGGGCTGTTCTTTACCGCGCCATGAGGGCATGACTAAGCTTCTGTATGCATGCTGTCACGTTCGTTTTAATAAAGAATTAATAAGACAGCGTGCGTAGAGAAGTTTTGTCACCGCGCTTATGTTAGACGGGCAGATCAAGTCAGTTTGTCAACGTGACTTGTACCGTGCACAAGCGATCTCGTTGCTGTAGAAGAAGTTTAAGTTGTTAACTTTTTCTATCGCAGATAGTAGCCGGCTTTAAGCGCCTCCCGTAGCATGGAATCATCTTTCTTTTGGACATTCAAGTGATTCCATTCTGATCTGGTGTACCCACCGGTTACCTCCACTAGTGGGGCCATAAGGATTATTTAGTCTTGATATCCTGTAGTGGATCAGGCGGGACAAGAGGACTTATCAGTACTTATTTCTCCACTCATTATGTTGAAGTACTAGCCACTTCTTAGTTCTTATGCCGTCATTGATACGAAGTCAAAATCAAAAGTCAGTATCCTAACCAAACTGAGGAAAGTCTCAAAATCATTGTGATGTTTGTTCGGATCCCGGAAGCTTCTCGATTGCTGCGGCGGCGTGGGAAATGGCGTACGAGCGGCGCGAGGAGCGCTGTATCAGCGGTGGCGCGGGAAGCGGTCTACAAGGGGCGGTTCCAGTCAAGCGATGTCTCTGTATTTAAGTTAACGTAGTGACTTTCAACCTTATTTGTAACACTAAACTGTAAGCTCGTCCCAATGTAGAAGGTCTAGGGCAAGATTGTAGTCAAGAGCACACCAATGGGTATGAGTTGTTTTTTATTGATAAAGATCACGGTGACAGTGAGTGACAAACTGACTGGTAAAGAACAACCCTATGGTTGATTCCTTTCCTGTCACTCTGCACCCTTTGCGCCGCATTAACGTGGTATTTTTCTTGATGGATGACCCAGGCTTGTAATGAATGAGTAGATTTTGGATTTTGATTTATGTGGATTTCACCAAAAACATATTTTACATGTTTTTTTGCATTTAATCCTATTATTTTAGTATAACAGGAATCTAATTTAATGCTAGTCGTGACGCGGGATGCTTTAAAATGATGATAATGGACTTTTAGATCAGTTTAAATGATTATTTCCTTTTAATTATATTTTACATTTTCAAACTGAAATTACTCAGAAAGTATATCACTTACGACATTTTGTCAATCAGTATTTGTTGTTTGTAATTATTTTCTCTATCGATTGGCATATGTTTCATACATGTACATTCAAAACGCGACTTTTTATGTACTTGTATGTACTTACAACTTTAGGCAAGCCACCGAGGTTCGATGCTCTTTCGTGATATCAAAACCTGGAGAAATCTTATCTGCAAAAACTCCTAGGCTTTAGGGAAAACCTCTGAATCTGGCAATACTGAGCAGTCTGGCATATGATTGACACTTTTAAAAAAAATGAAGTATTGGCACAAGTTTCGTTATTACTTCCTTGTGTGACGTCACAAGGGTCAAATAAAGGTTATCACATTTTATTAAAAATAAATACAATCCTTCACAGTTTTAAGTTGAAATTATGAAAATATCGTAGCAAATACATATATCTCCAAATGGTTTTGGATTTGTATACCATTCCAAAAATTTTCCAACCCCAATTATTTTTTTAGTATCTAAATCGAAACTTTTTACCTTATAAATAGCCAGGTATAAAGTATAAATATTACACTGTACATTTTCGCGATTTAAACACATAATTTAATTTTAAAACGAATCTAAATTCGCGTAAACATATTTATTTACCTAGTCTACATACTCAGTGGAATAAGCACTTACCCATGAGCGTACATGACGGGTATAGAGCCGTAGATGGCCATTCTGCTGTCGAGCTCATACTCAAACACATCCAAGTTGTAGAGGCGATATGGTTCACCGTCCGTTGTTGTCTTCAAGTAGAAGTGATCGGTGTGCTCCGGTATACCTGCATCAATGACCAATAAAATACACTTTATTGCACAATAAAAAAAAACTGATACAAGGCTTACAAATAACATTAGCATAAAGGTACAACACAGACGACTTTGTCGCTTCAAGCGTTTTATTCCAGGTAACCTTTGAGTATGAAAAAGTCGGTAAGTGAAACCAAGAGCGGGTGCAATATTTAGTTCTATTAGCCTGGACTGGCATTGGGTTACTTTTTAGCGATTTGTTATTTAGTAAAAGATTCAAAAGACGGGAGCTATTAGAATAGTTTTAGGTAACGTTTTATTTAAAACTGACAGCGAGATTTATTTTTTATCGACAAATATGAATTTTTATTATAAGATGAGAATGATCTCATGCGACGAAATGAAGGCGGCAAAAAATAAACATTTTGCTTTCAAAAATTGTGAAAATGGTTTTAATAGGTTAAGCATAGATAGGATAAAGACAATATATGCCACCCATTTTGAATCCAATTTGGCGGACATCCAATTATTTGGTTTTCCTTTGTCTTACTTTCCGCCATTTTTATTGCTATTAGAACCCAGATTTTTTTTTGCTACCTTGTTTATTAAATTATTTATTTTAGCAGCCAGTTTATTGTTTTTAACAGCCAAGTCATTATTTCTAGAAGCTCTTTCATGATATTTACTACCTCGTTTAATATATTTGCTTCTTTTTGCTACCATTTTCTAGCAGCTACTACTCGATATTTATGAAGCAGTTTGGTCGCCGTGTCAATATAATAGTGGTAAGTTTATTTTTTTGTTTTTGTCAACCCGCATAATTATTGGTGTCCTCCAAAATGATACGCCCATTTATAATAGCATACTGTCGAAGCGCCTGCTCATATTATCATCGCGATAAAACATTAATTGCGTTTGCATTTTGATTCTATTAAGCATTTGTTAATTTATTAACCCCACCTCTTAGATTAAGTGATGGCTCTCTCTGATGTATTAGTCATGCATTACACGTGGCATACGTATTTATTGTTTTACTAGCATTCCGCCCGGGACTTCTTTCCCGTGGGAATTCGGGAAAATTATGTAGCCTATGTCCATCGGGGATAATAAATGTAACTTTCTAATGGTGAAATAATTTTTCAAATCGGTCCAGTAGTTTCGGAGCCTATTCAATGTTTGCATCAAACAAACAATCAAATCTTTCCTCTTTATAATATTGTAAGTAATATTGTATAGATTCCCGTTTTCTGGCCTTAAATTCCCGTTTTTATACACATACCATATGCGTGTTCAGCATCAGGGAAGGACACGTCGACTGAAACGGCTTCGTTCCCGCGCGGCTTGCTGTCGTGGTGGGACTTGAAGTTCTCGCCCCACGCCTCCTCTTCCTCCTGTCAAATACACCAAACAGCAAGTTGAAATATGGTCATTGTTCATACTTTGACGGCAGCATTTTAATAATGACTGCAACATGTTAGGAGAGCGTAATACTTGAGTTAGAATTAACTAAATACAGATTATAATATTCCATAGATTGTCACTTTTTACGTGTACTTGAGCCAATACACTCATGTCCGTAATAACCTTTGATCAATTATAAAAAAAATAGATACACAGTTCCATAAAAAATAAAACAAAATAGTGACCGAACTACAATACGTTCTCTCGGAATGCACGAATGCTACTGAACGAAAAGACAACCCAAAACGTCAAGTGGGTGGTCATTTAGTGAGGCCGCTTTTTTGTTGTGGATTGTGTATCTATTTTTTTATACTTGATCGAACCATCTTTTAGTTCACCTCTTACAACTCTCCTAATACTGGAAAGTTAATTTAATACCGAGACACGTGTGTTACGTTATACAGGATGTAAGGGTCAGCTTAGCAAAAACTGAAACCATGAATTCAGAAAATCATTCTAAATGATTTTCTAGAGGAATTTTCTAATATTTATCAAATTTTAAAATTTTTTCTGCTTTAAAATTAAATTATTTATTCGAATACAATACGTTTTGCAATAAAAAACAATCATAACAACGTAAAACACGAAAACCAGCAATGTACATCGCACTCCGATAGCAGCGCGGCGCGGGGGGATAGCGCGCGGGGCGCGGTTTCACGATACGTTGCGTAGCGCCAAAATAGGCAAATAATAAAAACTCCTTAACATGACATTTCCGGGAAAAAATCATTACTTATAGCTGATGATAGTTATGGATAGATTCTACCATTTAAGTATTTGCTAAGCTGTCCTTTACACCCTGTATATCTTTACGAAGTTTCCGAGTCAAAATTAAAAAAAAAAAAAGTTTATTGATGAACGACCATTTCACCCGCATAGGGGTTGAATTTCAAAAAAATCTTTTTTAGTGCTCCCCTCCACCACATAAGAAACCTATGTGGCAAATTTGAAATCGCTAGACCCAGTGGTTTGGGCTGTGGGTTGATATGTCAGACAGTCAGTCATTCACCAGTTAGTTTCTTCTATACTAATATTATAAAGAGTAAAGATTTGTATTTTTGTATGTAACGAATAAACTAAAAAACTACTTACCGATTTGAAAAATTCTTTCACCATTAGATTACTACATTATCCCTGATTCAGATTAATTTATTTGCATAGAAAATGGTAAAATGGTAAAAATGGCAGTTCTACAGCACATATCACAGTATCACAATTTCTATTACTTAACAGTAACATGCAAACATTCAATCAATAATCATAATAACATATGTCAATAAATTGTGAAATTGATTTTAAAATTACTTACAAAATATAACTAAAAAACAAACAAACATTAAGTACATTCAATAAAATCGTATGTCATCCGAATAGTAAAATATAACTTAAATAAATTCATTAAAAGAGTAATAGAGTAATCTACACTAATATTATAAAGAGGAAAGATTTGTACCTATTTTTGTATGTTTGTAATGAATAGGCTCAAATAGTACTGGGCCGATTTAAAAAATTCTTTCACCATTAGGATGCTACATTATCCCTGAGTAACATAGGCTACATAATTTTCCCGAATTCCCACGGGAACGAAGTCCCGAGCGGGATGCTAGTTATACAATAGAGTGGCAATTGTTGTAGTACAAAGCAGAGCGTGGACAGACATCTCGCGCTAGCCTGCCAGGGTACCGCAGGCTACGAGTGGGATACAGCTCCCTACTTGTCTTAAACAGATGTAAGTTTTGTTTAGTTAATTAACAAATTTCATATAAATATAAGCATGGAAAAGGCAATATGTTTAGTTTTTTTAAACAACGGCTTACATGACTCATAACATACGGAGCTGCACCACAAACAGCTTGTATACATTTCTTTTGTGATATAAACACCCTTTCTTTGTCGGTACCGTTGCCCCATACCACAACACCATATCTAAGAAGTGACTCAACATAGGCATGATAGGCAGATACAGCAGTAGCCCGTGTGGCTGTAGATTGAAGCTTGTAAAGAGCGTATACAAATTTATTTATTCTCTTACTGACTTTAGTTATATGGGTTGTCCATTTCAATGTATCGTCCAAATTTATCCGTAAAAAGTTTACTTGATCAACTTAATCTATTACTTGTCCTTCATGAACTACATTATACATTTTCTTAGTACGGCTATTTGCAAAATCAATGAAATGTGTTTTCTTAATGTATGAATAAAGATTATTTTTTTGAAGCCAGTACGAACTGTGTTATTAATATTTTGTTCATGTTTCACAAAGTTATCATTATTTGAATCAACTATTATAGAATAGAAATGTCATCTGCATATAAGATACATTGGAACTCAGTCACGGAAGGCAAATCATTGATGTACAACAGGAATAGGAGAGGTCCTAGAACACTTCCCTGTGGCACGCCAAATCCATTATATTCGTATTCTGAGAAATAATTCTGTTCTACTCCGTGTTTATTTAACTGAGTAACATAGGCTACATAATTTTCCCGAATTCCCACGGGAACGAAGTCCCGAGCGGGATGCTAGCCTTTTATATATTTAGATTGTAGCAGCCCCCATCTCGATTTTTGTGAAGCCGCTTTTTTGTCGTCGAGTCAATATATATATATATATTTTTTTATTTCAACCTGATCAATTTTGTAGGCTGATTATTTTTGTTAATTACTTTTAAATCACCTATAATATATTAACCTAGAATGCATGTACAGATAACCTATTATCTAATTCAATAAACAAATTATTTCTACAACAAAAATAGTGAATGCCTTATCAAGTCACGTATTTCAGATAAACAGGAGTGGTGTTATTGTATAAGTTTGATAATCGCTTTAGATTCCAGATCACTGACTCGTCTTGTCGAGTTTAAGATGATCTCATGTTTTCAAAGGCTTGTGTTGTTTTTAACCGACTTTAAAAATACATTCGAATAGATAACTTAATTTTACAGCAGAAAACATTTAAAAACATGAAAAAAATTCGAAAAACTTCTTAAGAAAATCATTTAGAATGATGGTCTAAAGTCAGGGTTTCAGTTTTTGTTTAAGCTGTCCCTTAAACCATGTACGTAGCTGCAACACAAATCTATGTCGCCCGATTTTGTTAACATCAGTTTTTTTATTGCGTCCCACAATGGACCCAAACGTTAAGATGAATAAAATAAAGATTTAGAAATAATTGTACGCAATCCCTACTAATATTATGCGAAAGTAACTCTGTCTGTCTGTTACGCTTTCACACCTAAGTTACTAAACCGACTTTGATGAAAGGTACAGAGATAGATTAGACCTTAGGAAAGGACATAGGCTAAATTTTATCCCACAGCTGGGCACTATATAACCTGTAGTTCACGCGGGAGGAGCCGCGGCCGGAAAGCTAGTATAAAATAAATGAAATGTAGTCAAGTCAAAAACAAGCAGACTCACTTCAATAGCTTGCATTTCATCATCGGGTTCTTCTCCATTCTTCTCTTTCTTCGAGCGGAGGGGCTCGACCATCAGCTGTGAGTTCTCATTTACGACCACAGCCACTTCTCCATTCTTGTCTAGGAATTCAAACTTGAGTGGCGCTGCTGTCACAATAACTTTGTGGCCTTGGGTATTCTGTAGTGTTAGTTTCCCATTCTCATTTGAAAGGAGTTTTAAGCTGCAACAAAAACACACATCCTCTTAGGCCCTGGGTTCCTAACCCCCCTGCGGGGGTAAATCAGCAATTTTACAATGTAAAATATGGTACAAAAGAGAAAAAGTTAATTCTCTTTTGTACCATACAGAGGCACCAAACAGAGGACAAAAAAACGAAAAAGTTTTAAGATAAAACATTGCTTGTATTAAAGGCGGGGTGGGGGGGGGGGGGGGTAAGATCAGTTTTCCTTATAGGTTAGGTTACAATGATGAAGTATGCCTGCAAGAAGGCTATAGTGGAATGACTGAAGGGTATAACATACGAAGAGATCGAAAACCTTTTGAAGCGAATGGAATAGTCTCCACACTTTCTCCGATCGGCGATAATTTTACATGCTGTTTTATTTCTATTTATATATATTTATCTTACACATTCGTTAGTTGAAGTTGTCGTTGGCACAACTTCCGATCCCAAGATATAGGCGGCTAACGCACGCACACATACATACACACCTGCGCACATACACACACACACACACACACACACACACACACATGCACGTACACACATACATATCTGCACACTCTTATGATTTAACCCATATATGCCCAGTACTATTTTTATCTCCGATATCTTTCATTTTTGGATATGTGGGTACTTGAAGGGTTCTTATAAAGACTTGGAGTGAAAATTTCAGACGACAGTGGGGGAAGGGTGTTTTTTTTAATGGGTTGAAAACGACCCCTGGGTCAAATGTGTTACTTACAACAAAATTCAAGAACGGAACTGAAAGAAGCATTTTACATGCAAGTTGACAATTATTATGCTGTACATTCCTTTGTCAGACAAGCAGAAATTCGTATTTCCCGCTTGAGTATTGAGCAGCATATACCTACAACCGTTTGTCTGACTAAATGAATGGTAACTGGACGATTGAAAAACAGTTCAAAGATTGTGACAGGGTCAATATTTTTGGATAAAGTTGTAACAGGACTAGGTAGCGGTGTGGTCCATTCATGGTTGTTCCCGAGAAGATCCCACATCACCCAAGTACAGTCCCCACCCGCTTGGCGTTGCGTAGCTTTTTATCGGCCCCTTCCTCGTGCCCTTCCACGCCCTCTTTCTCGTACCCTTCCCCGTACCCCTCCACGAGCCCTTCCGCGACTATCTTGTTCCAATGGCGATGGTGTTGTATTGTATCATCAGATTCCTCATCATGGCTTCCAACCGCTTCATCATAGTCAACCGATACTCTGTGAGCTCTTCTACGTGTGTTTCAGTGTGCTCTTCCGCGTGGTCTTCCGCAGGAGAGCACACGGACTGTCGTACAGTTGCGATGGTGGTGTATCACCGGGTTCCTCTTCCTTGCTGGTCGTGGTTTTCTCAGCAAATGGATGCCTCAAAGTAAAACTTCCAGGTGCAAATAGCTGTCGATGGGATAAATGGTGAAGATATATGACTTCTTCATCGCCGTAATTCCCGTCAGATCCCTACCATCGCCAAAGAGGATCAATAAAAATATAAACACCTATCTCAACGTCCAAGTTTAAATTTTCCATGAACTCTATGATTTTGTCCGTAAAAATAAATAATATCAATTAAGTACGTTAGCGACCCACAACTGTTTGACAACTATTTCTGTATAAAAAAAAACATTTATTTCCGAACACATCCACAGTTTTATGATAGGTCAACTATCTAATTTTATAATAAAAACAACATAACAAGTACATTTACAAACAAACAAATACTACTTAAATTTTTTTCAGCAATGTTACACGTTTTTGCCATCACAAAAGAAGTCATAACTTGAACTGACACCAGTAATTGCAAAATCAACCTTTAAACAATGTTACCTATTGTTTTTAGTAGATAATACTATTACTGATTAAGAGATGACGCTAAACGCCGCAAATAAACGTTTTCATTTACAAACTCACCCGTTTCCTATAACCTGTTTTACGGAACGAAAACGACCCACAGGGCATATATGGGTTAAGTAAAATTAGACATCTTTTTGTTTTCTTTTTTTCTTTTTTGAATAGTAGTAAAAAATTTTTTTTTTTATTTAAAATGGGAATGTGCGAGGCACACCCAACACAAGCAAATTAATGCTTACTGGGCTGGCCTCAAGTGAGAATGTAAAAATTACTCTTAGAAATAAATACATTTTCATTTCATTTTCATTTCATAGGGGTTTATATCATTTTGAGTAGCTCCAGGGGCCTACCCTCCTGACATGGAGCTACTCAAAAATAACGAAACTAGTTACTAACTTCCACAAACCCGCATTGGGCCAGCGTGGTGGACTATGGCCTAAAATCCTCTCCATGTTTTGAAGGGAGGCCCGTGCCCCTCGGTGGGGACGTAATATGGGCTGATAAAAGAAATCATTAATTGCAATTACAAACCCTTTAGAAGCTGTATCTAATCTAGCACAAGTCGCTACTCAAGTTGCAAGGTTGGAGTCACTTCTGTTAAGCAACGTAAAATTAATCCTAATAGCTACGGAGCAAAGGTTCGGAGCGACGGACGAAAAAAACCTTTGCTCTGTAGCTTTAAGATTAATTTTACGTCGCTTTAATCGCCGCGCCACGTCTCTTGTGTATACATGTCACCGGAAAATAGTAAGAATCGTAAGTTGAACAATTTTCGAGGTAGTTTATCAACTATCGGAAAATCTTAAACGGCAACGTATACCTACATTTGCGGTAATTGATAAATTTACGGCTTCTCGCGGTAAAATGATCCGACGAACGCGAGGTGTACGCTGATTGGTTGAAAACGCGAGCTGTACCCTGTTTGGTTGAATGTCTCACTTGGAATTGCGACAAGTAGGTTTGTTAGTAGCCGATCGGGTTGGTTGGGTTAGGTCAGGTTAGAACTGCGACCTCCAACGCACGAGCCGAGCGAGCGTGCCGCGGTAGCGGCCGGCGAAGTACCAGAAATGACTTGACTGTGGTTGCGTTAAGCGGTTGTCGAATCGACCAATCAGAGAACAGTGTATTATATAACGGATGTCATACATGGTAGTAGAAATGTATTATTTAACGCAATAAATTTTAGCTAATTGATCAACTTGGCTGTAAGTTTATAACGATTTTGCCACACGTCAAATCATACACAAATGTATGAGGGAGCCCTTATCAACTATCAACTTGCTATTTAAGATTTTCCGATAGTTGATAAACTACCTCGAAAGTTGATTAACTTACGATTCTTATTATTTTCCGGTGACATACATAAACAGCGCTTTACTCGATGCACTTGGAATGTTTCCTTTGGCCGCGTGTAACGGTGTAACAGAAGTGACTGAAATCTTGCAACTTGAGTAGCGTCTTGTGCGAGATTCAGTATCTAAAGGGTTTGTAATTGTAATTAATGACTTTTTTTATCAGCCCATATTACGTCCCCACCGACGGGCAGAGGCCTCCGTTCGAAACACGAAGAGGATTTTAGGCCATAGTCCACCACGCCGGCCAACGGTAACTAGCTTGACGACCGAATGTCACGTCACTCGTGATCAGTTGCTAATGCGTTGTTAAACGGTTACGGATTAGTCGCGTCGTGTGCGAACCTTTATGTGAATGTACGGGCGGGTGTGTAATTGTAATTTTTAATGAATTACTGGTTTCGTTATTTTTGAGTACGACTAGCTCTGGGCCTAAGGAGTTTTTTGGTGGGTAACTTTGACTGTAGGCCTAAGGGTACGAATCTTTGATTTGTATAGGAATACCAGAGTATATGTATAACGAGCGCACCGGAACAGTGTGATAAGCCGCCTTAAGGCCGTCCGCACACGGCCCAGCATCATAGCATAAGCGTATCGTAATACGCGCGTAGTACAAGAGCACTATGACCATGTACAACTTCAAACAAGTCCACAGATGAAGCGGCGTGGTAATCTATCGTATGCCACTTACGCTATGACGCCTTTTGCGAAAGGCCTAGTATCTCAGTCTGTGGGGAAATGCAAAGGCCTTTGCATTGCAAAAGGTGGTGTAGAAAATGTTTTGACACAATATTGTTTAGGTATGGCAGGTTAATAAAAATCCAAGTTCTCGACCTTGGAGGACCCAGGCGTTAGCCGCCATCTTGAATTAAAGGTGCCAAAATTAGGTATATTTTAAATAACTTCTCAATTGTTTACTAAATCACAAAAGTGTCTATGAAGGATTCAAAGAAGACAAAATTGCCTACATTTTTTGCATACATGATTATTCTGTAAGTCTTAAAGGTAAAAAGTTACAAGTGACGGAAATAATAATATTTACAAAAATCTAATATATAAAATGATAAACTGACTACACAACGCACAGCCCAAACCGCTGGACTTACGGACTTGAAATTTTGCACATAGATACCTTATGTAGTGTAGGCATCCACTAAGGAGCGATTTTTGGAAATTCCACCCCTAAGGGGGTTAAATAGGGGCTGGAAGTTTGTATGAAAGTCCGTGAATTTTGAAGTTAGGATCTTAGAACTTCTTATGTAGGCTGATGATTAAAAAATAATGAACACATGTATCAGCGATTTTGGAAATTCTACCCCTAAGGGGATTAAGGGGGTTAACTGACTGACATATCAATGCACAGCCCAAACCGCTGGGTCTAGAGACTCCGAATTTCGCTTGTAACTTTTTACCTATAAGACTTACAGAATAATCATGTATGCAAAAAATGTAGGCAATTTTGTCTTCTTTGAACCCTTCATAGACACTTTTGTGATTTAGTAAACAATTGAGAAGTTATTTAAAATATACCTAATTTTGGCACCTTTAATTCAAGATGGCGGCTAACGCCTGGGTCCTCCAAGATCGAGAACTTGGATTTTTATTAACCTGCCATACCTAAACAATATTGTGTCAAAACATTTTCTACACCACCTTTTGCAATGCAAAACTACCTACAGACTGAGCTATAGTTTTCAAGGGTCACCAAGCGTCGTACCCGCCGACCGCCATCCAAAAATGTCTTATCTGCCATCTTGGATTTTTGGAGGGGGGAATTGCGATGCTCCAGGCAACTTTAGGGGCGTTTCTGCAACTAGGTGTAAGTCTAAGGTCGGTATTACAGAACGCGAATCAGACTCTGATCAGTACTTGAGTAGCAGTCATCTTTGTCATTTCGAATACATAAGTACAGATCAAGACCGTGTGAGTCCCCGGCAGAGTAGAATAGGACCACCCTCTTTCTTACCGAGGTGTCGTACAAGGCGACTAAGGTAAATATGCAAGCAAGTTCATCTGCACACAGACGAGAAGGAAAACTCTGCAATTATATCAAAACCCTCGCCGACCCGTCTGCCAAGCGTGGTGAGTATGGCATTTACCCCTCATGTTATTGAGGGAGGCCCGTGCCCCAGCAGTGGGGACGTATATGGACTGATGAAGAAGAAGATGAAGATGAAGACTTGAGTGTCCTTCTGTAATACGGGCCTAAAGCCTCTGAAAAATGACTCTCCTATTTCGAACATTTTTCTTATCACGATTTTATACTGCAATAAAATTTCAAATTTGTAATACATTAATTAGTACTAGCCTTAGTTTTTGTACACTGCATCTTTATCAAATTTTTAAGCGCTATACGTATGAATCCAACTTTTAAATGACTATCCGATATTTTGGCGATGTTGCAAGCTCCAAGGATGAACTGGAGAACTGCAGGTAGGATGTTAGGGCAGACGTATAGGGGTGATTTCTACCCTCTTTCTTTAGTAGAAAGAAGGTAGAATTTGTGAAAATAACCATGGAAATGTACTACCTAATACCTCTGTGGGTAACAATCAGAATGCCTGTGAGGCAATAGGTTCGATTCTCTGCCAACACAAAAATCTGAAAAATCATATATTCAATGATTTTCAAATGCTGTGAAGAGTCTGGGTATTTATGTATATATTTTTACAAAAATTAATATATTTAAACAGTTACCTATACCCCCCATAGTACGAGCCCTACTTAGTTTGGGGTTAGATCGTACCGTGTGAGGTGTCATAGAATATTCTATATTCTATACATATTATAAAGAGGAAAGATTTGATTGGTTGTTTGTTTGTTTGCATTGAATAGGCTCCGAAACTACTGGACCGATTTGAAAAATTCTTTCACCATTAGAATCCTACATTATCCGGGATGGACATAGGGTACATGATTTTCCCGAATTCCCACCGGAACGAAGTTCCGCGCGGGAAGCTAGTTATTGATAAAATAACTTACCCATCCGGCTTAGGAGTGCCGTCCAAAGCTAGTTGTGTCCTATACCGTGGGTACAAAGGGTCTGCCTCATCGATTTCAATACGGAATGTGCCATCTTGTATCGCTGACAGCAATAAAGCATATTTCCACTGAAACATTTCAAAATCACATTCTTATATTCTTCCTAGCTTTTGTCCCATTTTTCATTAAAGGCGAGTACCTGGACGAGGGAGTTAGTTTTAGAAGGGTGGGCATTAGAAATTCGGATTTTGAATTTGGGGTTAAAAAGTGGTTAGGGGGCAGGGGGGAGGGAGGGGGAACCCCCCCCTGCCACTCCCCCCCCGCGGAGATTCTTAGTTTTTTTTTATGAATTTTTAAAAATTGAGGTGGGTATTAGAAATTCGGATGCATTTGAAATTCGGATCCCGAATTAGGGGTTGGGGCGGAGGGGGGGAGGGGGTGGGGGAACCACCCCTGCCACTCCTCCCCCCGCGGAGATTATATCGGGGCAGAAACTGTAGGTTAGGTTTGTTAGTAGCCTAGCCTAACCAACCCGTTAAGGGTTGGTTAGGTTAGAACTGCGACCCCTAACGCACGAGCCGAGCGAGCGAAGCGAGCGTCCGGCGAAGTGCCAGAAAAGACTTTGGTTGCGTTAAACGGTAAGCACAACCTCAATTTTTAAAAATTCATAAAAAAAAAAATAAGTGTCCGCGGGGTGGGAGTGGCAGGGGGGTGTTCCCCTCTCCCCCTAACCCCTAATTCGGGATCCGAATTTCAAATGCATCCGGATTTCTAATGCCCAACTCAATTTTTAAAAATTCATAAAAAAAAAATAAGAATCTCCACGGGGGGGGGAGTGGCAGGGGGGGGGGTTCCCCCCCATCCCCCCAACAACTTTTTAACCCCAAATTCAGGATCCGAATTTCTAATGCAACCCCCAAAGTACTCCAAATTTATGAATTTCCATATGAATATAAAATACACAACATTAATACACATGTTTGTATGTGTACTAACTCAAATATACAGGGCTTTAGGTATCTCTCTTGGGTGGTTAATCAGCCCATGAAACTGAACAACTTTCCCAAGGAACGTAGTTCAAAATACGAAAAAAATATACGAGTTCCCATACAAACTTCATCAGCATATAAAGAGCATTTTGTATAGGAGATCAAATTTTTTTTGTATTTTGACCTATGTTCCTTGGGGAAGTTCTTTAGTTTCATGGACTGATTAACCACCCGAGAGGTTGAAAGAAAGGTACCTAAAGCCCTGTATAAACAGAAAAAGCATTAGTTAGCTCAGTTAGCCTCTAAAGAAAATAAAAAAATAATTATTGATTAAAAAGTTAATTACTTTACTCTTCTCACACTGTAACCTGTTTTTTGGGGAATAGGTATAAAAACAGGGACCAGCTGATGGAAAAAAAATTCACTGCTTTCACAAGTTTTAAGCATATTATAAGTTCCAATCAAGATTCACTAGTTTTAATATCACAGGTTTCATAATATCCCTTCGACATATATGAGTTTATGACATTAGAAGTTCGGATAGATTTTTTGGTGCCAGTTACTCTTTCCCACAAAAACTATTGAATATATTTCATTTTACATAGTAAGATAAATTTCCAGATAGACTAAATTTTGTAAAATTGAGAACAGCTGCCCCTTTTGAGACTTGCCGACCAAAAAGCTTGTAATAACCTGATACGCGTTAGTATTGGCTGGACTCCAAAACCTTAAAAAGATACATCAGGTATGTATTTGATTAATAGATAACAATACATCTTACCAGAACGTTTTTCTCTGTTTCGACATCAACAGTGTGGAGTTCAGCAGTAAGTATGTTTCCATGCACAATGACAGTATCCAAATTTAGCCTGTATGGAGATTTTTCGGGTTTCATGGCCCGTAACCGTTTGCAAAAACCAGACTGATCGCATGTTTTAAAATTGTTTCTATCAACGCCCAAACTGCCGCTTATCGCCAATGCGATCGCCAAAGTCAGTCCCAACGACTTCATCCTGCAAAATAAGCTAGTATTTTTACAAGACTCATTGTAGTGATCGAATAAATGGGCTTCTACTTTACAAACCCGGCGTGTGAACAAAGTCAGACAGAAAACGGATTATTTCAGACTTACCTGCTCGATATAACCTATTCAAAATTTAAACTACAACCAAACAGTACCACTTTTTTAGATTTCAAATTTCCATTGCGATCGACACGCCGGTATTTGAATTTATTCGCTAAAATACAATTTATCCACACACTCGCATTACGTGGAAAAATTCTGTTTGACAAAGAAACAGTATTGCCAGAGTCTGATCATAGAAAATTACAAAAAAATGAGCAAGTCTATTCTTTGAACTAAGGAGTGTTTACGTTAACTCGTCGTTAACTATAATAAGAAACGTTGGAGCAGTGCACTGAATGAAGTAACTGAAGTCTCACTTTTCTATTCTTCTAATTTATAAAGTGACATTTCTGACCAAAAAGAACAACGGAGCTTTAAAAATTACCTCTTAGATTTTTAGATTAACGACAGTGAACTTGAGGTTATCATATATTGTTCGTCAATCTACTGAATTCGTCTTATAGAATGACCCGCTGCAAAATTAAGCTACGGTATAGGCACCAGTACAAAGTTAGATATATTCAAACTTCATGAATCACTTCTAATTTTCTAAAATTATGGATTGAAACAAAAGTTGACACAGATAGAAATATTAGAATTAAGTGGCAAGATAGCAGCTGCCTTGCGTAAAATAAAACGATTTTTTATTTATTTATTAATTATTAACTGGCCTGGAAGCTAGTCCTTTTGGCCAAGATACGTAAAACGAAAAATCTACAGTATTGCCATGCGAAACTGTGACAAAGACAAATGTAACAATGTGGAGACTCAATGTCACGACTTGACTTTTTTACATCTTACATGAAAACAAAGCACAAAAGTCATGTAAATGTCAAAATTGTCAGGCAAAAAATGTTACCGGCAAAAGTTGGAATTTTTCGCAAATTGTTTCCTTACACCTCTTGCGTCGTACTTATAACAACACGATCCTACGACAGACTTGTGAAAATGTCGAACGAAGCGAAATGGAAGATTGAAAAGTACCGCATATTAAACCTGAGCTTGGAAGAAAAGCGAAAGATATACAAGTCGCCAGACTTTGTTACTGTAGATCAAGTGGACACTTGGTCTAGTTATTGGAATAAGAATAAAACTATTGAGTCAAAGAAGCACACTTTAGACGATCTGACAGAGTTTAAGAAGATACAGATAAATAAGGAATTGAATAGGTTCTTAGCTGATAGAGTTTCTCTGTACAAAGGGGATATCACCAAATTAGAGGTAAGTATGTGAAGATCTTACAAAAACAATACCGGTCAAAGGGTCAATCAATACAATTTCAATTCTTGGTAACACATTGTTATTTATTTTTCTTTTTTTGACCAAGTAATTGGCTGTGGGGCCATTATACTAGGATTCTTGCGGCTAATTTCAAGTCTTACTTACCATATATTTGGTACCCAACATGACCCTCTGACCTTATGTCTAAAACCAAGCTTTTTGCCTGATAGCTCACTAAAAAAAATCTTTGGATTTTATTTTCAAGTACCTATTTCTGAAGAGTTTTGAGTCTGGATGGTTATACAGGGTTACTAGCAATATGTCACCATCCCGCCAAGGGATGGTAGAAGGCATCAGTGGCTATCAATTCGCCTTAGAGTAGGCGGGGAAAAAATGTACCAGTTTTGAACTATTCCTTTTTCACTTTTTTAGAGAAGTCTTGTTAATCAGCTGAAAACCTTTTTTTTAAAGCTAAAGCAATTATACAAAGTGTTTAAAAAAAACCAAAAAAAAATGATAATTCAAAATTAGTTAAAATATAGCTTATTGCGCAGCTCTATTACAAATATGACAAGTATGTCATATTAATTATATGAAAATTTCATTTTGAAAGATGTCAAACCGTGCAACTGATTACTAGAGTTGCGACTATTTCACTTTTAAAATTAAATTTTGAAATTTCTTTTATTTTGGGTTTTTTGAAACACCTTGTACAGGGCTTTAGGTATCTCTCTTGCAAACTCGTGGGTGGTAAATCAGTCCATGAAACTGAACAATTTTCCCCATGGATCATAGGGCAAAATACGAAAAAAAAAATTGAGTTCCCATACAAACTTCATCAGCTTATAGCGCATTTTGTATGGGAGGTTAAATTTTTTTTTCGTATTTTGTTCTGTGTTCCTTGGGGAAGTTGTTCAGTTTCATGGACTGATTAACCACCCGAGAGGTTAAAAAAATAAATAAACGCTACACACTCAAAGGCCCACACTAAGGTTTTCCCTTGTGTCGTGGGTCCCTTGGAATACACAAAGACAGACACATACACCCATGACCCGAGAACAAACATCTGCTTTTTACACAAATGTTTGCCCCGACTGGGGATCGAACCCAGGACCCGCCGATCAAGAGGCAGCGTCACTACCACTCGACCAAACCGGCCGTCATAGGTTGAAAGAGAGATACCTAAAGCCCTGTATATTGTTCTTTTTTCATGGTAGTCTCTGACACACTACTACATAATAATAAGTTTTTACTGTCTGGAAATAATTATAAAAAGTGTAGTCTCAAACATCACCACCAGTCCCAAATCGTCATCAAATATTTTTTTCATACAAGGAGTCTTAAATCCTCATCACTAGGTACTCAAATAATAAAACCCTTTTTTTAAAAAAATAGGTGTACATTTTTTTTAATATATTTTTTTTATATTCTTATATTATTTGCAATTATATTAATCGTGATTTTACAATAACAATTATTTATTAAATGGTTTTCTTATTTTTAGTTATTTACAAATATAAATTCTTAGTAATTTTAACAACAATCACAAGTCAATTCACAAAAAAAAAATATTAGGATATCAAACCCCAAATCGTTACCGGCGTCTTTTTTTAAGTAAAATAGTGTGAATAAAAATTGAAGGTTATTTCGTCGCGCGCTTGTTTACGCGCCCCGTGCCCCGTGCGATACAAATCCTGCACACACAGGTGTGCATAAATCGAGTGCGTATAGTTAGCAGCCTCAGAGACGATTTTGATGGTTTTGGCTATGTCAAAGAATAGTTACTAAATAGTGATAAATAGTGACAAAAGCATATAAATAGTGATACTGTATTTAAAAAGATATTCGAGCTTCTTAGTGAGGCTGCTAGCTTGACATATATTTAGCAGACACACTAAGAAATACAGCTCGTATCAAATTGACTTATATGTCAAAAAACTGTGATTAAATAGTGACTTCTAATACTCGAACTTTCAATAATAGTGGTTCAATACATTTCGAGATATTACAGCATATCGGTGAGGCTGCTAACTTGACGCTTTTTGGAACGGTCATTTAAAAGAAATGGGATGGAATTTTAATCAAGTTAATATACCAAAAAATAGTTACTGAAATAGTGAATCCTATGATATATTTAAAAAAAGAATCCTTCGTCACTATTTCTCAGAAATCAATCGTAAACTTCTACGTACTAAATCTCGATGTAGGTTTTTGATCAATTTTAAACTTTATTGCAATAAGGTAGGGTTTAAAACTAATTTTAATAATGTGGCGAGTACCGTCGCGCACAATAGTGGTATATACTTACTGATATATTTTTAAAAGAGTCAGTTTGTATACGTATTTACCTGCTCGTTTTCTATTCAAAATAAGTTTTATGAGCGTGGAAGAATGAAATTGCATACTTTCAATTAAACTTATTTTTACTTAGTAACCTAAAATTACACGTGGGTTCTTTTTACGAAATACTTGGTTTTTTCCGAGTGATGGCATACTTCTTAATATGTCATTTAAGATGAATTATTAGGTGAAACTGTAATTTCTTAATATATCCCCAATATCATAAATGCGAATGTAACTGTCCATCTGTTTGTTACGCTTTCACGCCTACTGAACCGATTTTGATGAA
Source organism: Aproaerema taeniolella (assembly GCA_949987775.1). NCBI lineage: Eukaryota > Metazoa > Arthropoda > Insecta > Lepidoptera > Gelechiidae > Aproaerema > Aproaerema taeniolella. Next base: position 5,135,187 of record OX465265.1, read on the forward strand.
ATTTGGTACAGAGATAGATAAGATAGACCTTGGGAAATAACATAGGCTACATTTTAACCCACATCTGGGTACAATATAACCTGTAATCTAGGAACGCGGGCGAAAAGCTAGTAAACACTTGAAGAAAACTGAGAAAATCCGGTTCCGGATTACAATACAAACTGTTAAATAAAACCAGTATAATAAAACGAGTATAATAATTTGAATAACTCTTTAATAAATAAATTAACAAATAAAGATAAAATCAATATTAATTTTTAGGAATTTAAATCACAGACTTGGTAATTTTTAGGGTTCCGTACCCAAAGGGTAAAACCGGGACCCTAGTACTAAGGCTCCGCTGTCCGTCCGTCCGTCCGTCTGTCATCAGGCTGTATCTCATGAACCGTGTTAGTTAGACAGTTGAAATATTCACAGATGAAAATTTCAACTGTTTAAGTATTTCGTAAAAGGAACCTACATGTAATTTTTAGGATACTAAATAAAAATAACAGTTTCATTAAAAGTAGGTATGCAATTTCCTTCTCTCACACTCATAACACGATTTTAAATACAAAATGACAAGGTAAATATGTATGTACATTGACTCGTCTAAAAACAAATCAATAAGTACATTTCACTTTTCTGCGCGACGGTACATCAAGATTTAGTACGTAGAAGTTTACGATTGATTTATGAGAAATAGTAAAGAAGGATTCTTTTTTTAAATATATCATAGGATTCACTATTTCATTAACTATTTTTTGGTATATAAACTTGATTAAAATTCCAGCCCGATTCTTTGTAATGAGCATTGCAAAAAGTGTCAAGTTAGCAGCCTCACCGATATGCTGTAATATCTCGAAATGTATTAGAAGTCACTATTTAATCACAATTTTTTGACATATATGTCAATTTGATACGAGCTGTATTTCTTAGTGTCTGCTAAATATACGTCAAGCTAGCAGCCTCACTAAGAAGCTTGAATATCTTTTTAGATACAGTATCACTATTATATGCTTTGTCACTATTTATCACTATTTAGTAACTATTCTTTGACATAGCCAAAACCATCAAAATCGTCTCTGAGGCTGCTAACTATACGCACTCCATAAATCGCGCGAGGGTTTAAATTAAAGCTTTCATCAACAAATCAAATATATTGTGTATCACTATTGGATTTTATTTTGTAACAGAAACATAGTAATCATTATAAAGCTATGCAATTAAATTGACAAATATGAATGGTAACGGAAATGTGTGAAATCCGTCATTGTATACAATTCCTAGGAAATGTATCAAATATAAAATTATCTCTTTATTTGTTACAATAACAGCATGTATTTCTCTTGTTAGACAGCATATATTTTTCAGAAATTATATTTTCTATGTTGTTGCCACACAAAAACCGACTACCAAGAATAACCAGGTAACTTTTACAGGTTTTTTATACCTAGTTCGGGCATACTATTAGTATAGTTAGCACTATAGCAATTTAAGTTAACAGCATTATTTTTATATGTATGAACTTTTTACTAAATAAACAATTTTATTATTATTATTTTTATTTTATTTTTAAAATAAAAACTCTCAGAATGTAGAAAATAGACATGCATTAGTCTCCCGATCTATTTATTCTTTAACTGAAGGGAGCTATTTATTATTCCGTTTTAGCACTAATTGCGCTCTATTTATATTCTACTAGCATCCCGCTCGGGACTTCGTTCCCGTGGGAATTCGGAAAAATTATGTAGCCTATGTTACTCAGGGATAATGTGGCATCCTAATGGTGAAAGAATTTTTGAAATCGGTCCAGTAGTTTCGGAGCCTATTCGTTACAAACATACAAAAATAGGTACAAATCTTTCCTCTTTATAATATTAGTGTAGATTTATTTATAGGCATAACCAAAACCCGAAAATTCTATCTTGATGCTCACATTTCGCCATTTAACCAGTTTGTTAAGGATTTTTTTTACATCAGAATCTTAATGAGGTAAAACCCTACAGCAAGTAGGTACAGGTATAATCATTTTCCTTGTCAGGTAGGAATATTGCGCACTTTAATTTTTACTTTATTATATTTTTACTTGTTTAGGTAAGGTAAGATCTATAATCGATTATAGGATTCTAAATTGAAATAACACCATTGATTTTCCTTATATTTAACCAAACTTGAATAGATGTGCTGGTATGAGTATTGTTAATTAAATTTGCGATAAGACTATAGAGATATACATATTGGGCGACTTTAAATTTGTTAGTGAAAATTAAGGATGTGAAACTGAACAACTTTCAACATAGAACATAGGCGAAATGTGAAAAAGAGAAATTGCACCTCCATACAACGTACGATTACCAGCTGTTAGCTGATATTCCTTTGTATGAGGTTACGAATTTTTTGATTTAACAAATATATATATATACAGGGCTTTAGGTAAATCACTTTCAACCTCTCGGGTGGTAAATCAGTCAATGAAACTGAACAACTTTCCCAAGGAACAAAGGTCGAAGTATGAAAAAAAAATTTTACTTCCCATACAAAATGCGCTATCAGCTGACGCAATATGTATGGGAACTAAAAAAAAATTTTTTGTACTCCGACCTTTGTTCCTTGGGAAAGTTGTTCAGTTTCATGGACCGATTTACCACCCGAGAAGTTGAAAGTGATTTACCTAAAGCCCTGTATAGTAAGGGACAGATCAGTAAAAACTGAAACCCTGAACTCAGACCCTCATTCCAAATGATTTTCCAATTGAATTTCCCTTAGGAAAATTTTAAATTTTTTGTTGTTTTTTAATATTTTCTGTTTTAAAATTAATTATTTATTCTAATACCACTCCATTTTCCAATAAAAATCGGTAATAACAGCGTAAAACACGAAAACCGCCAATGTAAATCGTATTTTGACAGCGGTGCGGTATGGGGGCGCCAAACGTTCGTGATCTATGTAGGCTAGGCATGTTCCCTGTCCCTGCGTACGTCGCGTAATCTCACTGATGTATTTGCCTCTAGAATCAAAATTTTAGATCAACGAGCGTCACTAGACTACGAGCGGTTCTCGCAGCCTAGTTCATGGCGTTACAAATTCAGCATAGCGTCATCTATCGACAGTTAATAATCAGGCAGATAGTATCCGCTAGGTGTACATATCCTAACACATCATGGTATAACAAAGGGGCCTCTGCCTGTTGGATCTGTTACGCACTGCGGGGTACCACCCTTATCTTGTCGAGATTCCTCGGATACGTACTGAGCGCTATTCTTCATCTTTTATATTGCGCACTGCCAGGGAGTGGAATTCCCTGCCGGCGTGTGTATTTCCGAGTTCATACAACCCAAATATCTTTAAAGTGCGAGTGAATAGGCTTCTTCTGGGTGAGCTCGCTACATCCTCGACCACATCTTTGCCCTAAGCTAGATTGTGGTCAAGAGCGAACCCATTTTTAATATAAAAAAAAACGTTAGCCCCCCAAAAGGACCGATCGTTTCGTAATATCCCATAAGCGCGATAATAATGTTTAATACACATCAGGTTATCACAAGCGTGCACTCTGTGCTGTTGCGATAAGAGCGGTTATGCAACGAAAATGGAGTAACCTGATTTGCTGTCTTCAAAAAGCACAAAAAATTGAGCACATAGAAAAGTGGGGCTGGAACTTGCACTAACTAAATCCTGTAGGTCTCCAGGGGCCCATCGCGTTCACCTTAATATTTGTGTGTTGATAGCCTTTTAGGATTCATTCTACTTGTTAATAATAGATTTATGGTTATGATGTTGGTACTTTATTTTAACAGGTGGATGCGATAGTGAATGCTGCAAATTCAATGCTGCGAGCGGGAGGGGGGGTAGACGGTGCCATACATCGTGCGGCGGGACCCTACTTACAGGTTAGTTGAAGATACAGTGGAAAAAATAAAATCATCAAACAATGACAGTCAAAGGGCTACGATAGTTTCAAAATAGTAAGTACAAAAGTTTGCTTGCTTGGAAGAAAAAGGAAAAATATACCTGTTGCAGTAAATCAATTTTCGGCTTTTATTTTAATGACATGTCAAACATCAGTACTGTGATATGTAGTCTTCACCGAGATGGGACTACGTTTCACAGATGGTGCTGGCTGGTCGGAGTGCTGTAAAGTTTTGGTTTGAAAAGTTAAAATTGAATTTAAAAGATTCGCGAAGCGTCTAAAAAAAAGAAGATGACAGCAATCCGGGCCAGGGCCATGCGCTTTAGAGTCATCAAAAGGTGTTGATGACTCTAAAGCGCATGGCCCTGCTTGTGCGCATTATCTGTGTATTCGCTAAAATATGTCGCGTTAAAGTGATTATATTTTATGTTTACCTGTTGTACGGACTAATTGTTGTACGCCCCTAAATACAGCGTCTAAAGTACGAATGGTGGTAAACTCGTACTCTGTTTTTATGAAAATGTATACCTATTTTAATCCCCAAGGCATTAAAATATGTACTTATTTTAACAGGGGAACCTGACCGGATTGGATCATTTGTTACACGTTCAGTCTTTTGAATATGCAGGTTTCTTCTCGATGTTATCCCTCACTGTGGAAGGATTGATTAGTGTACAACGGATGTACAGCACATCAGGTTACCACAAACTGTCAAATTTCCCCAATGGATAGTAAACTCTAATGCTTGGAGATAAAATTGAAAATCGATTGAAGAAATTTGTCAGTTTTGGATAGCATGATGTGCTGTTGACCCTGTACATAACTCAGAATACGAGTCATCGAACTCGTTATCTCTCGCTTACAAGTCCGACCCGCTAGCCGTTGGACCACCGACGCTCACGTTTTAGTTTGTACATTTAAATTTCAGCAAGAGTGCAGCACGTTGGGGGGCTGCCCTACTGGCCAGGCCAAGGTCACTGGAGGATATAACCTACCAGCAAAATGTAAGTAGATAGGAGTTCCTACTAAGTATGCACAGTTGCGTGAGGATTTGCTGTTAAAATCAAGCTTCGAGATAATTTATTTTTATGTGGGTGACCCATAACATTTTAAAACCACGACTAAAATTCTAGTTTTTTTTGTCGGCTCTTCCCCCATATAAAGTTCTTTGTGGCGTCAAAGTGAAATAGACTCATATAAAGCCAGCCATAAGAAAAAATGCATATTTTCTACCAAACCAAAAAAGTACTAATTTTTTTTTTTTAAATTATGATTTTCTTTCCAGATGTAATTCACACCGTTGGCCCACAGGACGGTTCGGCCACAGCACTACAATCCTGCTACGAAAACTGTCTGGCATACGAACCGGAGTACAAAATCCGCTCTATAGCATTCCCTTGTATTTCTACAGGAATTTACGGTTTCCCTAACCGCTTGGCTGCTCATATCGCTCTAAAAACAGCCCGCCGAGTCTTGGAAAGCAGCGAGCATATTGAACGCATCATCTTTTGCACTTTTTTGCCTATCGATGTTGAAATCTACGAGACTTTGTTGCAAATGTACTTCCCAGTGCATGAATGGAACTATGTTGACGGTGCTTCTGTTACTGAGTAAGCAGTTAAAGTCCAAGGCTGTCAATACTACAGATAGGTTAGTTATCTCACTACTGGTGTAGTAAAACAAAATTTACTCTCATAAGAGCATCCTCGGTTATTGAGAGTTTTGAGAGATCATATCTATCAATTATTAATCTTGAAATAAACATTTTATAAGAACATGCTTTGCATTTATATTTTTAACCTGTAGTGTTTCAAAGGGAGGCCTGTGTCCTTCGGTGGGGACGTCTATGGGCTGTTGAAAAAAAAAGAAGGAAACAATCTACATTTGAGATAATTCTGTTAAGATTGTCACTTTTTGACTTTAAGCTGCTCCAAGCCAAAATCTTATTATCTCACTAATATCATTATCAAGACATGACCGCCTTTGGCTAAACCTCAAAAAAAAATATTTTGAAATTTGATTTAGATAGATCCTTCGTGCTCTGCCTACGCCGCCCGTAGAATACATAGGTATTATTGCGCGAGATAGAGAGCCCGTTTGTTTCACTAACTATTCATCAAAATAACAAAAGAGTATGTCACTGCGTTTACAAAATAATAAAAATGTAGTCAATGTGTCTGTAGTCAAAGAAATTGCGTTTGGTTGGTCACATAAAATAATAGCAGCAGATCGCTAATCGCTATAATATATTTTTGAGGTATTGTAAAGATATTTTTTTTCCCGGAAACGTCAAGTATAGGAGTTTTTAACCGACTTCAAAAAAAGGAGGTTCTTAATTCGGGTGTTTTTTTTAATGTTTCTTACCTCAAAACTCCGTCATTTATAGACCGATTTCAATTTTTTTTTAGTTCGAAAGCATCAAATTCCAGATTGGGCCCATAAAAATTTATCGAAATCGGTTTAGTAGTTTAGTAAAAAAAAATAAAAAAACTGAAATTTTCGGTCATATACTGGGTGTAAAGGACAGCTTAGCAAATACTGAAATGGTGTCTGAGTCCAAGGTTTCAGTTTTTGCTAAGCTGTCTTTTACACCCTATATGTGGATGATAATAGGTCATCAATGTAAACGAAGCAAAAACGAAGTTGTTCTCTGAGACTTTCAAGCTGTTTTTCGGAGGTCTTTTGTGTCCTGGGTCTCTACCGTTTAGTGACTGGTAGAGTATATTACCACCACACATCTTTCCTGCCGTCTGGTAATCGGTTGATAATATCACCACCCCATATCTTTCATGCCATCTGGCGATCGGTTTGAGAATTGTACTACCCTGTATCTCTCTCGCCATCTTGCGACTGGTTGTGAATATCACCACCACCTCATATCTTTCCGTGGGTATCAAGAGGGGTAAAAGTAATGTAACTTAGTTTTTTTTTTTTTTTTTTTTGAATGACTGTGCTGTTGGCCGCTGATGGCCTTGACAGCTTCACCGAGCAAGTGGTGAGCGCAGATGGCTCTCAACCCAAAATTTTAAGTAACAGGCCTAAGGGTGCCCCCTGTGGGGCTCGAACCTCGGCTTAGGGCGTTACTGCGAGGGAACCGTCGGACATACGTTTGTGGAGAGAAGCGGCCGGGTACGTACCGGTACCGCGAATCGGGGCGGAGGTGAGGAGGTATACGCGACGAAGGTCCTCGCCGGCGAGGACGGTATCTCGGTCTGTGTGGTGTACGGGACTGTAACTTAGTGCTGTATAATAAATCTACGAGGAAGGTTATATGTATGATAAATGACCTTTAAAAACAATAAAATAAAATATTTTTAACAAAAAATTGACCCGGCTTCAAAAAGGGTAAAATATTTTTGTAAGGTATATTCACGAGTAAGTAGTGGTTAGTAAAACAGTAGGTGAATTCAAAGCGGAATATGGTAAATAGAGAGGAATATTTTTTTTGACGTCGGCGCCCGCGCCGGTATGAAAAGGACCTAGTTTAGGAAATAGGTATTCGCACAAGCTTTTTTAGCAGTATAAAAACTAATGCTCTGCTGCCTTCCCCATGAGGGATTATGGGCGTGAGCGTATGTACGAATATAAAAACTAAGATAGGGTCGGAAAAGGGGCAGCCCACGGGACTTAGCAAATTTTCGAAATTTTAGTATAAATATTTTATCGTTTTAAGTAGGTACGTACTTTGGCGCTACGCAATGTACCGTTAAACCGCGCCCCACGCGCGATCATCCCCCCGAGCCGCGCTGCTGTCAGAATGCGACATACATTGCTAGTTTTGGTGTTTTACGTTCATATCATTGTATTAGGAAATGGATTGTATTCGAAGATTTAAATATAATGCAGAAAACATTATAAAACATGAAAAAAAAATTCTGAGATCAGGGCTTCAGTTTTTGCTAATCTGTCCCTGTACATCAGCAGTCTAAAAAGATTTTGGCTTAGCTATAGGTAACTTCTAAATATGCATCTTCTTGAAAAATACAAATACTTTTAAGGTTTATTTTGCATTGTCATTAAAAATAATTTTCTAAATTCATTCGGAAAATCGACGACTGAGAAATGGGTACTGCTAACTAACAAACTAACTAATCCAGTGTCACGTGTAGACGAACCTTGGAGAAAAACAGTAAATGTCAAATTAAGTGTTACCATGTTTTAGGTTTTCCTCAAACATCGGGGGTAATTTTTATTAAAATATATTTTTCATAGATTTATTTTTACCCTAGAGAGTCCATAACCAGAACTGGGCCACAATCGAAATTTCAATGTTAGACGGTGCCAAGAATTTCTCAAAATTTGTCGTTTACGATAAGCAAAGAAAACAATTTCTCGGGGCCGCGTTTAAAAGTTATCGGGGGTTGTTTGGGGCCCAGCTGCAATGACGTCCGTCACTACAGCTGGGCCACACCTGTATCTCGAAGATGGAACCACGTAGTGAAGATCTGGCTACGTAGAAAATTACTCGTGAATTTATCGGGACAAACCCCAAAATAAGAAAACTATCCGGTCTGGCATTCAAAAGATATAAGATATTCGTTGGGGCCCAGCTGCAGTGACGCGTCACTACAGCTGGGCCACCTGGATCTCGAAAACGGGACGACGACGTAGGAGAAATCTGCTTGCGTAGATAATTTAAATAATAGGCAATATATAAAAACGCCATAATTTTATCATAGATTATTTATTTATAAATTTTTTTTTTATATAAGGTCCTAATTTATTAGTCACTTTCCTTTTAACACGTTATTGTGTAGGTCAAAATATATCATTTGAGTCAAAAAACAAAAGCATAATATTAAATTTAAAAGGTCTTGAACAATTTTGTTATGATATTTTTTCATTACTATGTTGAATAAACCTATCCATTCAAACGTAAATAATAATGGCAGTACTAGAGCGGGCGAGCGGGAAGTGGACGGCTATAATCGAAAGAGAACCATTCCTTTATGTTTAAATGGAAAATTCATTTTTATTTTTTTACAAAATTTAATTTTCAGATAATTAATTTTTATGTTGTTTTTTGGAATACTATCAACCTATAAAATAACGCCTTAGAAGGTAAGTGACTAATAAATTAGGACCTTATATATTTATATACATTATTTGACTTTTTTTTTTAAATTATTTAACTTAATAAAAATAAGTTCTATAAAAGTTAATGTCAATTACGTAAGGTAAGTATGTTTTCTTTTGTTTTATTTTGAAAGCGTAGGTACTACGTATATAAACACAACTTTAGGTAACACAAAGTAACACAATCAGTAATACAATCCTCGCGCCAAATATAACCTTATTTCTTATTCTGTTATGATTTTTGAATATTTTTTGCTTATAACTCATAAATCGTACTATAACTTACAAAATGAGAGCAAAATTTGATTGAATATGTACTTACCGTGAAGAAAATTGCATTCAGAAGTGAAAAAAGAAAAGTTACACGCCGAAAACACCAGTTTACCTTCACCTCACAAGAAACGAAATGGCCGCATGGCGCAGACGCAGCACTATGCATGAAAACGAACAGTGTTATCGCTTTAGAAAAAGTGTTAAATGTTGCCATTACGTAAAGGGGTCGTCCACAAATTACGTAACGCAAAATTCTTGAATTTTTGACCCCCCCCTCCCCTCATGTAACAGGACTGTCACGCTTAGCTGAGACCCCCCCCCCCTCCCCTTCAATTCCGTTACGTAACAAGTGCTTTGTAAAAATCTTTAGGGTAATATTCAAAAAAGAAAATACGAGGGATGTGCAAAACTAATTAAAAAAACGTGTACTAATAAAAAATTGTGCGTCACGTAACGCAAACCTTGACACCCCCCTTCCCCCAACGTAACAGGACCGTAACGCTTGGCCGGATTCCCCCCTCCCTCTAATTTGCGTGACGTAATTTGTGGACGACCCCAAAGTGAAATTTGCCCAAAACGGTAACACAATGTGAAAGTAACACAATACAAAATACCGGAGAGAGTTAATTTCATAGTGGTTATTTGTATGATTTTGATAATAATTTTACCTAACGCAAGAATTGGCGTATCCTACATGGATCATACTTCTACAAAAACACTTACTTTTGTGAATGCAAGGCGATCGATGCAAATGAATGAATGAATGCAAGGCGACGAGGGGACACTCAAATTTTGTATGGAGCCAAAACTCAGTGATTTAAATAAAAAATTAAAATAATATGTTAAAACGTCAATTCATAGGTTTTTATTGCATTTTCTATCACAGAAATACTTAATAATTATAGCAAAAAATGGTTTTAATCATTTGTCGTCATCGTTTTACTGTAACATTAATATAAAATTGGGGACATAGCCATTTATTTGCAAGCGGCAAAGTTACTCGGCCTTACCCAGTGACATCACTGCAGCTGGGCCCCAAACAACCCCCGATAACTTTTAAACGCGGCCCCGAGATATTCTGTTTTCTTTGCCAATCATATACGACAAATAAGAAATTCTTGGCATAGTCAAACATTAAATTAAAGGAAGTGTCTCCGCTGCCGGTACCGGCAACGACGAAAAATTGGAACGGTTGCCGGAAGTTACTGTCAGTTTCAATTTTTGACGTTTTTGACAGCTGACATGAGTTGATTTTGTGTTCTTATCGGGGTCTGTGCTTTGATGCGTTGGTGATTATCTAAGATTGAATTTGCGAATATTCCTAAATCACTATCGGAAATGTATTACTTACATTCGACTTTGATTTTCAGATAAAACTAGTTGTCACATCGAGCTATAGTTAAAACTAGCTATAGTTAAAACTCCTCCCCCGCGGAGATTATATCGGGGCAGAAACTGTAGGTTAGGTTTGTTAGTAGCCTAGCCTAACCAACCCGTTAAGGGTTGGTTAGGTTAGGTTAGGTTAGAACTGCGACCCCTAACGCACGAGCCGAGCGAGCGAAGCGAGCGTGCCGCGGCAGCGGCCGGCGATGTGCCAGAAACGACTGTGGTTGCGTTAAGCGGTTGTCGCAGTTCCGCTTGGTTAGGTTAGGTTGTTTTGTAGGTTTCATATATTTCCGGCACCCGTCCCCACTGCCGGTTCCAGCAGCGGAGGCGCAGCCTAAAATAAATTCGATTGTGGCCCAGCTGTGGTTATGGACTCTACCCTAGATAGTTTTTCCGATAATACTCATAGTTTTTCCGTAATATGATGTGACTGATTTTAGATTCGTAGGTTATACTGTTTTTTTACAAAGTTGCTTTCAGTGAAAATCAATTTGTTCAAAGCGAAATCAATCCTAATTGATTTCATTTTAGAGAATAGAATAATAAGCTCATAATAATAGGTTTTAGTGGCCGACCGGCGGCGTTGACGGCGGTGTCGGGACTTCAAACCAAATCGGGACCCGGGAATAGTTATATTTATTTAGTAGGTGAGATGGGTATTGGTTGGTGCAAAATGGCAACACTAGTAAAAAAAGTTTGAGAAAGTGATGTAAAAATTACATGGAATGGAATATTTATGAATGATTATTTTCTGTTGTTTTAAAGATTTAAATCAAATTTATAATAATCTGAAAGAACGTCGTAGTTCTGTGACTCGAAGCCGATTTAATCTAGAAAACAACGTGAAGTAAATATGTTGTGAGATAAAAAATATCCACTAGGTACCTCTTAGCGAAACTACCAAGTTACTGAAAATGACCACAGAAAGTGCATTAGAGTCTGAAGAACTAGAAAACATTGCTCTAGTTCGCATGGAAGATGTTCAACCTGACCGTAGTATCGAATATTCCAGTGAAATAAGGACTGATGAAGAGTCAAGCCAAGATGATGAGGTTGAAACTTGTGTTGTTGATGGGGAGGACTATGAGTGTGTGGATGACGATGACTCCAATATTGGCAGTATGGTGTCCATACAGGCGGAGAATGTAATTTGTGAAGAACTAATTGTACCAGATGTATTGGGTACTGATCAAACTGCTGTAAGTTGCTGTCTAAATCTAATAAGTATTTGTTGCTTTTATTGGTGTTTACAAAGATGTTACATTTATTAATGTACCAGCGTAACCCGGTTCAGGTGCCACGGTATTACATAGTCTTATACTAGTTTAGTATTAATTTAGTAAAATAAATTATTGACCATTTATTTAACTTTAGGTGTAATCTAGTTCATTTCCATATTATTTCAGAATGAAGATGTCAATAATGTTGCTTGTCCACCAAGCCAAATGTTGGTAACAAAGCCAACTAGACCGGACAGTTGGCCGACTCTGGAAATTTTACCAGGTGGAGTTATTAACCTTACGGATAAGACAGAGACAACAGGACGTTTATCCAGACAGGATACCAAGGATATGTTATACGTCTGCGCCAAGTGTTCCGAGAGTTTCAAACACCTGTTTAGTTTGGTCAAACATGTACGGTCCCACGAACAACAGACTCGCAAGGAAAAAATACCCGTTAAAAGTAGTGAGTATTTTGAATGTTTGGCTCTCTTTCTATTTCTGACTTTGTTTACACTGTAAAGTAGCCTATTTTACTCTCAAGCTATTATACAGGGTAACTTTAAATTAGTTGGAGAAAGTCGAGAATGTGAATCAGCACACGAACTTAAACAACTTTCCCAAAGGAACATAGGTCGAAATATGAAAAAAAAAATCGGCTCCATACAACTCGTGCGATCAGCTGATTTGCCTTTGTAGGGAAAGCAGATTTTTTAAAGAATTTAATGTAGGTTTCATATTAAAAAAAACTAAAACTAAAGTTTCACTAACCAATTTAAAGTCGCACCATATGTTCACTTTAGCTAATATCTGGGATTCTGATACCATTTTTTTTATTGTTGTATTTTTTACTGTATGTATGAATTAATAATTTTTTTATTTTTAAATATTATACTTTCTTCCATCACCCAAAATCATAAAGATCTTAATTTTTTTGTCACCTTAGTTTTTTTATTAAGAACTAGCTTTCCGCCCGCGGCTCCGCCCGCGTGTACTACAGGTTACATCGTACCCAACTGTGGGATAAAACGTAGACTATGTCCTTTCCCAGGCTCTAATATATCTCTGTACCAAATTTCATCAAAATCGGTTCAGTAGTTTAGGCGTGAAAGACAGATAGACAGACAGACAGAGTTACTTTCGAATTTATAATATTAGTAAGGATAGGCTCTGTCTGGGTGAGCTTGCTACATACTCAACCTTATCTTGCCCCTGTGCAAGGTTAAGGTCTAGGGTGAACCCATTCTTTATTAATAAATAGAATTAACGTGGTGAATTGTACTTCATTTACAGCAAATTTACAAATCAAGTTGGAAGAACTTCAGAAACGAGAGCAGGAATACGAGGAAAAATTGAAAGTGCGTCAGTCCAGGTAAATTTTTTCTATTTTCGGTCAAGTTCAGTGCTGGCCGAATTGACGCCGCCAGTTTGAAAAATAAAACGTTGCCTAAAACTACTTTTATAGATGTCAGTTTTTGGTTTCTTTGACTCTCGATATACATCAGTCATATGTAACATGAGAAATGTCTTAACAAGGACTTGCTTATATAATAAAAGTTTATTTTGTATTGACAACGAGGAGTTTCTGCTGAGGAGCCAGTACAATTTTTTGTACCGTAATCCTAGTTCTTCTCTTTTCTTCTTGACGTGAGCCGTCCAGCGAAGCTTAGCATCAAGTGTCATACCAAGGTATTTGGCTGTGTTTGCGTTTGGTATCTGTTGTCCATTGATGTAAACCGGGTAGTGATGCGATTTTTTATTGGTGAAGTCAATATGAACTGACTTAGATTCATTAAGCTTGATGCGCCACTTTTTAGTCCAATTAAATATTACATTAACAGCTGCTTGAGTTTTATCTCCTGCTTCCTCATGGCTTTTGCCCGTTGCCATTATAACAGTGTCATCAGCGAAGGTAGCAATGGTGTTATTTTCTAGTTCGGGAATATCACATGTATATGTATAATAGATACAGGACCGGACCTAATACACTACCTTGTGGTACCCCGGCACTAATTACTTTCAAGTCAGAATAGGCGTCATCCTGTCTGACTCTAAAGACTCTGTTCGTTAGATATGCTTCAAGTATATCTGAGAATTGTTTGGGTAGCAGTCTCCTCATTTTGTATATAAGACCTCTGTGCCAGACTTTATCAAAAGCTTGTGCTACATCTAAAAATATTGTTGTACATACTTTCTTTTCTTCCAATGCTTTCTCAATGACGTTTGTGATTCTATGTACTTGATAAATTGTTGAATTCTTTTCTCTAAATCCGAACTGATGTTCAGGGATTATGTTTTTGCTATCTAATATCGGTTTCAGGCTTTTCAGTAACAATTTTTAAAATAACTTTGATATTATTGGTAACAGAGAGATTGGTCGATATGAAGATACTTCTTGGAGTGGTTTACCTGGTTTTTCTATCATTATCACTTCAGCAACTTTCCATAGGTCAGTCACATATTTCAACCTAAATGCAGCATTAATGAGTGTTGTGAGCTTAACTATAGCTTTTCGTGGTAAATTATGCATGACTTCTCCTGTGATTAAATCAAAACCCGGGGATTTTTTAGGATTTATTTTGAATATAATTTCACTTTTTACTTCTTTTGGTGTTACAAGTTTTATTTCAAGATCTTCTTGTAATGATTCATGCTCAGTATTTAAAGTAGAAAAAAATTGCGAGAACCAGCTCTGTGCTAACCGAGAAAGTACAAAAAATATATACTTTTTTTACAAAAAAAGTGAATTTTAAAAAAAGCTGATAGCTGCAAAAATTTCAAGATTTCCCTAGTAATTTACCTGGAAGTCTCAGGAAATAAGCACAGGTCTTTCGAAGCTGCAAACTTGGATATACTGTGCTGGCAGTGGTCCTAAAACTAGCAGTTTGTTTGGTAGCTTAATATTAGATATGACTGGCGTAATATTAGTCACCAGCCGATTAATTGTGGCAGCTAACTTAATTTTTTTGAGGCCCCATTCAAATTATTTTGTGCTCGATTAAATACTTACAATCCATTTATAATAATAATAAAACTTTATTATTTGTTGCAGGTTGCGGAAAACTTTACAAAGCAGTAAGAGTAAGTGCATCTTTTTATCTAAAACTAGCATTCCGCTCGGGACTTCGTTACCGTGGGAATTTGGGAAAATATGTAGCCTATGATACTCAGGGATAATGTAGCATGCTCATGGTTAAAGAATTTTTGAAATCGGTCCAGTAGTTTTTAAGTTTGTTTGTTACATACAAAAATACAAATTTTTCCTCTTTGTAATATTAGTTTAGATGTAGATTTAAAAAAAAAGAGATAAGTACACCATTATGTCAAGTGTCATTATGGTACTTGTAGAGGTAGGTACCTAGGTACCTTTCAGAAAAGAAACATAAAAACCCAAATGTCAGAAAATCTATCAGGTATCCCAAAGTATAACTAACTTTGAGGCAGTCTTTATCAAGGTTCCCTAGATTTTATCGACTTTTCGGCTCTTTCTACTATTAACTCATTTTTGTCTTCTTGTCTCTTCCACACTGGCAGTCTGACAATTACTTCTGGCCTTGTAGAAACTGGAAGACTTATGATTTCTCTCTCTGAACTTGATCTCGATCCAGAAGTGGCAGATCTTTTCATATTTTCGCCCAATTCGGAGACCAAAATCCAATAAATTCTAGTTTTTTATAGCTTTTCCAAAGTAGGTATAACGTACCTACGTTTGGAGCGGGCTCGAGGACTATAATTCCATTTTTGTTTATTACAGAATCCAAAGTAAAAGTGAAATGCATCGAGATGCCGACGAGTAAGAAAACAATATCAAAACCTCTTACTAAACTAAGAGTATACACAACAAAGAAGTTATAGCTTTAAGTCGATTTTTATGTTATACAGGGTGTAAGGGACCGCTTAGCAAAAACTGAAATCCTGAATTCAGACCATCGGTCATTCAGAATTTCAGTTCCAGTGGAATTTTGCTCAGGAATGATTATTTTTTTTTTTTTTTTTTTAAATATTTTCTGCTTTAAAATTAAATTATTTATTCAAGACAGGTCCACCAACCGCATTGGGCTGGCGTGATGGACTATGGCCTTGATCCCCTTCGTGTTTTAAAGGGAGGCTCGTGCCCCTCAGTGGGGACGTAGCAAAAAAAAATTCGAGACAGTCCATTTTGCAATAATTAACGATAATGACAGCTTAAAACACGAAAACCAGCAATGTAAACATTGCGGCGCGGGGCGCGGAACATTGCGTATCGTCAAAAAAGTAAATAACGACAGCTGCTTAACTTGACGTTTCTGAGAAAAAATAATTACTTAATATCCGTAAGTTATGGGTAGATTCCACCATGTAAGTATTTGATAAGCTGTCCCTTACATATGGGTGTCTTTAAATTAGTAACGATTTTAAGGGCTAATGATAATTATCCTATTGAAACTAAACGACTTTTTATATTTTCATGCTAAGGGAATCTGCTAATCGCACAAGCTGTTTATGGATTGACTTTATATTAGTTAGCAAAAGGGGTTTGAAACTTTCTGGCCTATCCACCCGCCACCAGTTTTTTTTTTCAAAATCGCGGCGCACGATGAAAGTGGTATGTATGGGTAGAGGACACATATATGAACAAAAAATGTTAGTAACATGGTATCCTAAAGTGTCACGTTACCGAGATATTCGGAAGTAAAGATGACGTTGTACTCATATGTCCATCTTTACTTCCGAATATCTCTGTAACGTGACACTTTAGGATACCATGTTGCTAACATTTTTTGTTCATCTATGTGTCCTCTACCCATACATAACCACTTTCATCGTGCGCTGCTATTTCGAGAAAAAAAAATGGCGGCGGGTGGATATGCCAGCGTTCATTCAAAAAGTTTTGAACCCCTTTAGGGCTTGATTTTCCCCATGAAACTGAACAAGTTTTCCCAAAGAACCAGGTATAAGAAATTCTAAAAAAAAATTACTTCCCATACCTACAAAGGCAATTAAGCTGATTACCAAAGTTGTATAAAGAGGCGAAAAAATATTTTTTACTTTTCGGCCTAAGATGTTACTTGCGGAAAGTTGTTCAGTTTTGTGGTTGATTCACATCCTTTATTTTCACTAACTCATTTATCCTTTATTTAAAGTTACCCAATAGAGAATCGTGATAGCCCAGTTGGTAGCGGTGATAGCCCAGTTGGTAATGAGCCAGACTGGTAATCCGAAGTTCGCGGGTTCAAATCCTGGTGCGGGCCTGTACCACTAAATTCGTCTTTTCGGATTTATGTACGGATTTCTAATAATTATCACTTGCTCAATGGTGAAGGAAAATATCGTGATGAAACCCAAGAAAATTCATTTCGAAAGACGAGCGCGGTCCACCAACCCGCATTGGGCCAGCGTGGTGGACTATGGACTAAATCCCCTTCGTGTTTCGAAGGGAGGTCCGTGCCCCTCGGTGGGGACGTAATTCAATGTTTTATGAATGGCTCTCCGTGTAGTCACGATTCCGCCAGTCGCAGGGGACGTATACGGGCTGGTAAAAGAAGAAAAGAGTAGAGAATCGTCATTGTATATTTCAACATAATGTTCACTTGAAATAGTTGTTTAGTTTAGTGGGTTGATTCATATCTTCATTTTTTGCTTATTAATAGACACCCAGTATTTATTTTATAAATAAAATTAGGTGTAGTTAGGGGCCGTCCACTTATTACGTCATGCAAAATTTCGAGATTTTGAACCCCTACCCCCCCTATGTCACGCCTTTTGGTATCTCTTTAACATGTACGGTCACGTTTGGTATGACCCCCCCCCCTCCCCCATACGCTATGACGTAATATATGGATGATCCCTTATTGTTATGAATTATTTTAATTTTATTTGTTAATGTGTTGCGGTCACTCGCCAGGATTTCACACGGGAGCCAATTATTTGAATACCTGTCCATATCTGCTGCTGACTATTAGTACCTATTAAGAATATTTTAATCTCTCGAGTGAAGTTAGTATCGTAACCTAAGTGAAATAAACGCGAAAAAACGTCAAAAGAGAAAAATGACAAAAGAGCATAACGTCCAAAGCGCAATATGACTTGAATATTCGTTTTTTTTTAATTTAGGCCCGTATTACTGGAGGAGACTCAAGTATTGATCTATTTTGAGGCATATACGAATCTTAGTCTCTTGGTAATACAAAGCTGTAATTGCCTACTTATCTGTAATGAACGGACGGCCAGACAGATATGGTGAAACTGCAAGGGTTCTCTTTGACTAAGGAACCCTAAAAAAAATATCCATGTGGTTTTGTCGTATGATGTTTTGTCATTTTGCTCTTTGGTCCATTTTTTCGCGTTTCTCATTTGGCGCTTTTGGCATTTTGCTCCTAAATGCAAATAGCACCGCAGCGGTTACTTAAGATGTTTTTTTTTTTGTTTGAGTCTTGGCATGCCTGCTGGCCGCTATTTTGACAATGGCGGCGCAACAAAACCTTTATTGGAATAAGAAAGAAAGAAAATACGTTTATGGTCCTATTCTGTAGAAAAGTACACAATAAAAGCTAAGCTAAGGAACATAATTAACAAAAAAAATGCGACATGAGTGAGTTTAAATTAGTTAGCGAAAATTAAGGATGTAAATCAGTCCACGAAACTGACCAACTTTCCCCAAGGATACTAAATTGGGTTATTATTAGTTAACTTAAAAGGGCAAAACAGTAATAAAACAAAAATTTGTGACTACCTATGTCTGGTAAAAGGGACCACTTTGAGGGTAGTCGCTAAGGGTGAAAATGTTATGTAATAATAAGCTATGTTAATCGCTCTTATGGACTACCCTCAGAAATATGTACCTAGTGAATTTCATATGGGTCCCTCGGGGAAAGTAGTTTAGTTTTATGGGTACAACTAGCATTCAGCCTGGGAGTTCGGGAAGATTATGTAGCCTATGTCCATCTGGGATAATGTAGCTTTCTAATGGTGAAAGAATTTTTTAAATCGGTCCAGTAGTTTCGGAGCCTATTCTATGCAAACAAACAAACAATTCTTTCCTCTTTATAATATGTATAGATAAACCCCTGAATACAAAGTCACCTTATATTTTATATTGATCGATCCGGGACATTTAGGCCCGGATCACAGAAGGAGACTCAACTCTTGATCTATACTTACGTATTGATCGTCTGTTTCTCACTATCAAAATGACAAAGACGACTGCTACTCAAGTATAGATCTGAGTTTGAGTCGCGTTTTGTAATACGGACCTTAGGCCCGTATCACAGAAGGAGACTCAAGTCTTGATATTGATTGTATTATATTGAATACTTTAGTATTGACTGTCTCTTTCTCTCACTATCAAAATTACAAAGACGACTACTGCTTAAGTATAGATGAGTCTTGAGTCGCGTTCTGTAATACGGACCTTAAATACGAGCATAAAAATAACATGGAACTGCTTCATTACACTAACTAACTCACTTTTGATTTAGATAAACAAGCACTATTGTTTAAAAATATTATCTGAACAGACGTTTAACCGTGTCATATCTAGTGTTGCATAGCTATCGATACTATTAGTACAAATATTATGAATAACTTAGTTTTTCATAATATTTGTTTTGTACTAATAGTGTTGATACTATTGATACAAAACTATCAATATTATGTAAATTCTACATTAAGTTCCTTGTTCTACATATTGTTATTTCAACTCTATGAGAATTCGACTTTCTGTTCCGTACGTAGAGGATAACGAAAGTACTACTGGATAGTATTTTCATAGAAAAAAATACGAAAATGTAATCCATTTTGAAAAATTCAAGCTATGTTCGCTTGAATTTTTCTTTTGAAAACAATTTTAGGATACCTCTCATTTAAAAGGGTAGGTTAGGTACCTAAGTATATTTTGAGGCATTGATTACGAATATGACACTTAAGATCCATATTACAGAACGCGACTCAGACTCTTGATCTATACTTGAGTAGTAGTCGTCTTCTCATTTTTATAGTGAAAGAAAGACAATCAATACTTGAGTTCCCTTCTGTAATACGAGCCTAAAACGAATAATTGAATCCACGGCAAGGTGGCCATGCTCTTATTATTGTAAACTTTGTGTCATTCCATTAACACACATCACACAATATGTGTTAATGCTAAGTCACAAACAACTTTCGATGTATCGATTGAAAAATAAGTATGGAAGTATAAAAATAGCAGTTATAAACCCAAAGACATAGCAAGTTCATATAAGGCCTTATGTGTAACCAAATATATTATAATTTTGTTCTATGAGGCCACTGTTGGTCAATTAAAAGTTTTAATATAGTTTTTCAATAAAACGATTGTTTGTTGTACTTAATTTGTTTTATTTTTTGCTATTTTTATTAATAAATGCTTAGGTTACAGTGAAAAAATGTGCATACTAGCATTTTCCCAGAGAAATATGAACTTGGGAATAGACAGGTACTTTTAGCTTTTACGAATATTAAGTTATAAATACTCATTAGTCACAAATTGCTTAAAAAAATGCTCTTGGAGGTGATGCATACTTTTCACCTCTTAACTTAACATTACCTTCAACAAATTTAATTTAATTTCATAATTCACAACATTTTATGAAAAAAAAATACCTATGGTATTTAATGACTAGAACATACATTTACAAGAGTAATATTTCACATAATGAACAATTTATATTTAAATAAGTAACACAATACTCGCAGTGTTCTTGAGTTTTCAAGAACGCCGCTGTTTAGCGATAAGGCTGCCCTTGCACACTTTTGGTTGTAAGTTTATATAAACTTTTTTTTGTCTTATATTTATATTTTGTCTTTTCTTTTTAAGTATGCAATAAAGTATTTATCTATCATCAGCAAAATGCAAAGCTAGCGTGCTTAAGAGGTGAAAAGTTTTTTTTTTTTATTACACAGTAACAGTTATAGTTTTCGTTTTTCCGTTTTAATTACGGTCTGTATTTAATAAAACTGTCCAGGAAAGTGTAACATAAAAAGTATCACATCATTAAAAGTTGACTTTACGTAACACTGAAACCTTAAACGTTAACTACTTTGAGAACTAGCAAATCTTTTAAACGTCAACATTTCGAGATCCGAGTGCATCCGTTTCAGTTCTTCTCTCATATCGGACAACTTGTTCTCGTCCGCTTCTTTAGATTCACCTTCGGTTTCAATTTCTTGTTTGAGTTCCAATTTCTTTTCTAGTTTGATGATGACTTTTTCTAGTTTTTCTATTTTGCGCATCATCCTTTGTTTGGCGTTGGCGATGGTCTCGTGGACGTCCCCGCCGACGAGTTCGATCCAGACCTCGGTCCCGGGCCCGAGCGCGGCGCGGATGTAGCTAGCGTGGCGCGCGCCATCCGCTTGTAACTCTCCACACTGCGCCAGCTGCCGCACCACCGCTATATGCGACGATACCTCCGCCGTCAAACTATCATCCTGCGACTTTATACGAATGTTTGGCTTCACCTTTCTCGGCATCCCGCACAGTCCTTTCAGCTCCCTAACCACCGACGCGAACTTTAAAATCGTCCCCACGCGCTCCCCCAGCCCGTCGTCCTCCCATTTCTGAAAATCTTCATACAACGGAAAGCTATAATATTTCTTATCTTCGTCGGTGTAGTTGTGGATGACGTTGTACTGGAAAGACGGTATCTTTGGTATGATTTCTTCCGTTAGATAAACCATGAAGGGACTAAGGCATCGCATCCCAGTGTGTAATACTGTTGATAGCGTGTGGGCTTGAGCGAATTTCACGACGTCGTTGTCACCGTTGAAACTAGGTTTAGTCGTTTCTAAGTAAACGTCACAGAATTCATTGTAAAGATGATTTCTTATAGCTTTCGTCGCAAGGTGGAAGTCGTACGAGTCCATGAATTTGTTGACGGTGGCGACCATGACGGCGAGTCGGTGCAGGATCCAGCGGTCGAACAGAGTCAGGTCGTCCACCGTCACCTGGTCGCGGAAGTCCATCGGTAGAGAAGCGCATATCATTTGCACGTATTTTGTACTCTGCCACATCTTATTGCAAAACAGTTTGTTGGAGTGGCAAATGTTGACGTCGAAGTTGACGAAATGGGATTTGACATCATTGGTCAGAAGAGTGAAGCGCAGAGCGTCCGCGCCGCACTCGGGGATCCCCGACGTATTAGAAAAATTGGATTTGTGATACTCCAGCGCCTTTCCAAGTTCTTCATTTGTCAAAAATCCCTTTTTCACCATATTTTCAGACTTCATCTTCAAATCTTCTAACGAGATTCCTTCTATTACATCCATTGGGTCTATAACATTTCCTTTGCTTTTAGACATCTTCGCTCCCTTACTGTCGCAAATAATGCCATGTAGCATTACTTTTTGGAAAGGAAGCCTATCTGTGAGCTCTAGCCCGAGCATGATCATCCTATGGACCCAAAATCCGAGAATATCATGTCCGGTCACCATGAGGTCCAGTGGATAGTATTTATTTAACGATTTTTTATCTTGCGGCCAGCCGAGACAAGCGAATGGATACACTGCCGAAGAGAACCACGTGTCTAAAACATCAGGATCTCTTTCTGCGGTGATATAGTTCGGTTCATGTCTCAAAAATTTAGCACCTTTAGTTTTAGCCTGGTATTCGTTGAAGGCAGACACCCACACACTAGTTTCTCCCACAGTGCACTTGTACGCCGGTATTCGATGTCCCCACCACAGCTGTCGAGAAATACACCAATCGCGATTCTCTGCCGTCCAATCGTCCCAATTTTTTAAAAACTTATTTGGAAATATTTCTAAATTGCCAGATTTGACAGCTTCTTTAGCCCTTTCGTTGAGATGCCCGCATGACAAATACCACTGTTCTTTTGGCAAATAGTCTATAACGTCGCCGGTTCGGCTGCATATGGGCAAGGTCATTTTGTGGGGTTGTATATTTTTAAGGTAGCCAAAGTCGGCTAGTTTTGCAACGACTTTTTCTCGAGCTTGATATCGGTCGAGGCCGTTGAAGTCGCCCGAGTTTATCATGCGCGAGTTTTCATCTATGACTTGGAGCGATGCTAGCTGGTGGCGGCGCGCGAGCTCGTAGTCGGTCTTGCTGTGCGCAGGGGTGATTTTGACCGCGCCAGTACCGACACTCATATCTACAAACTTGTCAAATATTATAGGTATCGTGCATTGTCTGAATGGATGAAATGCGACTTTCCCGACGAGATGGCTGTATCTGAAATAGAAGCAAGCTGTAGCTGTTAATTAATATTTTTTGTTGGCTTCAGCAGTCTTCACCTCAGAATAATGCAGTTAGGCCTGAATTATTACAGTATAGGTGTTATTACTTTTGATTGAAAACCTAATATGGACCTAGAAGTTCCCAATTGAACGAAATATAAACAAGTAGCAAGAGAAACATGATTGTATTGTTAAGGGCTTTAGGTATCTCTCTTTCAACCTCTCGGGTGGTTAATCAGTCCATGAAACTGAACAACTTTCCCAAGGAACATAGGTCAAAATGCGAAAAAAACAATTTTGAGTTCCCATACAAACTTCATCAGCATATAACATGTTTTGTATGGGAACTCAAAATTTTTTTTTCGCATTTTGACCTATGTTCCTTGGGAAAGTTGTTCAGTTTCATGGACTGATTAACCACCCGAGAGGTTGAAAGAGAGATACCTAAAACCCTGTATAGTACCTAAGGGCGTTTGCACACTTGTAAGTATCCAGGTCGTGTTTGCGTTCCATACGAACCATATGCAAGAGTGGCATGTGTGGCTCAGGCCAGCAGACCCACGGAATTTAAACAATGAATTTAGGTATTCTATGTATGCCAATACACAGTGCCTTCCTAGTGCCAATTGATGCCAAAAGAACCATATCTAGTGCCATCATAGTTTAAGAAATATAGGACGTTGTTTGTGGGTCTGCTGGACGGATATCAGCCCAGCAGACCCACCTCTCGTACACGGAAACGGCTAAAGTTAGAGACATGGTTCTAGTTCTAAGCTTTAATGCTTTACTTGGTGCCATCGATAAAAAAGTTTCAAACCTAGTGCTTCAAGCGTTTCGGAGCTATAAAACGATCTTGGTGTGCCTGCTGGGCGGAGGTTCAACGCAGCAGACCCACCTCTCGTACACGGAAACGGCTAAAGTTAGAGACATGGTTCTAGTTCTAAGCTTTAATGCTTTACTTGGTGCCATCGAGAAAAAAGTTTCAAACCTAGTGCTTCAAGCGTTTCGGAGCTATAAAACGATCTTGGTGTGCCTGCTGGGCGGAGGTTCAACGCAGCAGACCCACCTCTCGTACACGGAAACGGCTAAAGTTAGAGACATGGTTCTAGTTCTAAGCTTTAATGCTTTACTTGGTGCCATCGAGAAAAAATTTTCAAACCTAGTGCTTCAAGCGTTTCGGAGCTATAAAACGATCTTGGTGTGCCTGCTGGGCGGAGGTTCAACGCAGCAGACCCAACACGATAGCTCCATAACTAGAAGGTAATTGGTATGAAATCTCATATCAACGTTTAGTGTGTAATTAGTGCCTTAGCTTAACATAAAAATATCTGTTTAATTTGACTTCCAAACATAACAAATAGCCTCTGAAAGTTCTCCATACATTTTAACAACCGAGGTACAGTCACGCTCAAAACTTAATTTATTAGGTTACATATGCCAACATATTTTTTGAATGGGGTAATAACTGCCAATTTCTCACTTCAGATGTCGCCTCTGCTGACTGATCCTAAAATTTTACGTGTAGCTGTCATTCTCCATATTAGTTTCGTAAAAAAACAATTTATTTATAGTAAATTAATGAATTTTGACAATTTGCACAGCTATTAACTGCAAAAATACGGTGTATATGTATTCCCCAAAGATCCAAAAAAAAAGTTTAAAAAAAGTAGCTTTTCTTTTACTCAACTCTTCTTTCAATTGAAGTACACATCTTTGTAATTTGACTTTAATTTGAGTAATTATTTCTGCAAAAAAATAAACACTTGCTCGCAATCTAAATAAAATGACAGCGCCGCAGCTTGACACGGAACAGTCAACAATGCTGCCACCTCTAAAGAGCTTTTATACCCCATTCGTAATCGTTCATGTATCCTAATAGTAATTAACTACATACCTATTATGTGATATACCAACTTATTTTGTAAAAAGGTAAAAGGCGACTAGGCAATAATTTAAAAAAAAAATAGGCTACGCATCTGCATGTTGCTTTCCCAAACCAATAGATGGCGCCGCTACTGTTTTAGGATGCGTTGTCTCACAATAAGATTGTTAATGCATTTAAGACTATGCGCGGCCTATGCGCTAATAAAGGGTAGATGACTTTCAGCACTTGACTATGGTTTAGGTAAATCGTCAGATGGCTTAACAGCGCGAGCTTCCGGGTTCGAATCCCGATCGTGTCAAAAATGTTTCACCACTTTTTTTGGATAATAATAAGAAAACACTATAGTTTAGGATTTTAAAGATTTAAAAAAAAAAATTATACATTTTAACACGGGTTCTTATCACTTTTTATATGCTTAGTTGAGGTGATATATGTACACAAATCGTGGTAAGAACCAGCGTTAAAATATATAAAAATTTTAAATTTAAACCTGTTTTGAAACTTTCTTTTTTATTTATGATGTGATAATTATCAGTTGAAATTAAAATCTGTATGTTTAGTGAATATTAGTTATGAGACATTAATTAGTGAGTAATTAAATACGGTTTGAAAGGTTATCATTTATTTATAACAATCAACGTCGGTAGTATAAAATATCAAAATACGTCGCGTCGTCGGCGCAGCGGCACAGTGCGGTGGCGCGGTGACAGTGCGGGGCAATGCGCCATCTATGATTTTCTGATAGAAGTTTTTCGTACCAAAATTTTGAAATTCACACGCATTCTTGTCGAAAAACTCTACTTAGATTATTTGAATTCTTCGTTATAATTTTTTTCGTATAATCTATTCGTTTAGCAATAAAAAACCAAAAATAAATCAAGAGTAAAAATGATTTTTTGATTAAAATGCTTTTCTTTAAATGCTCTAAAATACAGTCTCTAAGGACAAAAATAAACACAAAATAAACCAAACTCATAATTACATAATTTATATGATATTAACTTACCCATTAAAAAAACATTTTTCAACTCTTAAATTTTTTAGTCCCAATCTTATACACAGTCACATAGTACCGAGATATATTTGTATTCTGAATATAAGTTAAGACGATAACGCACACCTAATAAAACCTGAAGATATATTTTTATCATATATCAAAATTAAACTACGTAATTTTTGATTTAGGTAGGTACTTAGCGCTTAAACTGTGCTAATAACTAATAAACCCCGCACGCAGGCACGGGGGAAGACTTAGTAAGTACATAAAAGGTCACTTGGTGGACAAAAATCACCTTTACGAACATTGAAAATAAAATACAAGCTTGTAAAAAGACATTTAATCCATATTGTATCAACAATGACGTAAAAACTATTAATTATGTACGTGACTGTATTCATTTTGAAATGTATGCAGAACTTTCAGAGGCTATTTGTTATGTTTGGAAGTCAAATTAAACAGATATTTTTATGTTAAGCTAAGGCACTAATTACACACTAAACGTTGATATGAGATTTCATACCAATTACCTTCTAGTTATGGAGCTATCGTGTTGGGTCTGCTGCGTTGAACCTCCGCCCAGCAGGCACACCAAGATCGTTTTACAGCTCCGAAACGCTTGAAGCACTAGGTTTGAAACTTTTTTCTCGATGGCACCAAGTAAAGCATTAAAGCTTAGAACTAGAACCATGTCTCTAACTTTAGCCGTTTCCGTGTACGAGAGGTGGGTCTGCTGCGTTGAACCTCCGCCCAGCAGGCACACCAAGATCGTTTTATAGCTCCGAAACGCTTGAAGCACTAGGTTTGAAACTTTTTTTTCGATGGCACCAAGTAAAGCATTAAAGCTTAGAACTAGAACCATGTCTCTAACTTTAGCCGTTTCCGTGTACGAGAGGTGGGTCTGCTGCGTTGAACCTCCGCCCAGCAGGCACACCAAGATCGTTTTATAGCTCCGAAACGCTTGAAGCACTAGGTTTGAAACTTTTTTCTCGATGGCACCAAGTAAAGCATTAAAGCTTAGAACTAGAACCATGTCTCTAACTTTAGCCATTTCCGTGTACGAGAGGTGGGTCTGCTGGGCTGATATCCGTCCAGCAGACCCACAAACAACGACCTATATTTCTTAAACTATGATGGCACTAGATATGGTTCTTTTGGCATCAATAGGCACTAGGAAGGCACTGTGTATTGGCATACATAGAATACCTAAATTCATTGTTTAAATTCCGTGGGTCTGCTGGCCTGAGCTACACGAGTGGCATACAATTACAGTAGAGCGTCAATTATCCGAACTGATTGGGGGACTTGGGTGTTCGGAAAACCGGTATTTTCGGATAATCGAACTACCTATATGTATATTGATTCAGCCATACATATTTACATCGCAGACATAATAACGTGTTTGAAACAACGTGGTTATTTGCTTTTACCTATTACAAGCATGGGCAATCGGTGGCTGCCAGTAGCATTAGCACATGCTAAGGCAGGCAGTGATACGATCCTTGCTTATTTTAGGACCAGGTGCTGCTAATTTTTGATGTGATGCAAGTTTTTCGTGGCAAAGCTGTCTAATTGAGCCCGGTGTAGTAGTTCGGATAAGCGGTCGTTCGGTAAAGCTGTCGTTCGGATAATCAACGCTTCACTGTATACTAGAATGGCCAAGCATCAGAAATCGACGTATCTTATATCTTGTCAGGCGTTTGTTATTTCTGGCATGTACCTATGTACATTTTGACTATCATACAATATTGTGTCAGTGATTTATGTCATCACTGCATTCCTACATTAGATCGTTTTAACATTTTGACGTTTTCAAACAAATCGACATCGATACAATTTGACACTCGTGCCATCTGGCTAATTGCACATTATGACATCGTGGCATTTAGTACCCGGAGTGATTTTATAATTAAAGACCTATAAAAACAAGTGAATTTGTCACTGAATTAGACTTGAAAATCTATCTAAAATCAAGTATAGGTTTTTTAAATAATTAGAGTTCAGTCACATCATACCACTTGGCATTCAATATTTTATATATACATATAGTTTAAACATTAAATTCATTAAAATAAAATATTAACTTATATTTTAAAATAATTAAAATATACTTATCTCTAAATGGTATGAGAATGTATAATATAGAGAATCAAATACCTTTCGTCGTTAGGGTGCACGGTGATTGCGACATCTCCTAACATTGTCTCTGGCATAGTCGTAGACACGACAATATCGTCGTTCGAACCAAAAACTTTGTAAGCAAAACTGTACATCTGCCCAAACTTCACTGGCATTGTTCTTCCAGGTAAATTAAGATATGTGGGTCCGTCAATTTCTTTTTTATCTACCTCAACGTCTGAAACAGTAGACTTCAGGTGGTTACACCAATTGACGAGACCTTCAGCTCTGTATACAAGTCCTTTATCAAACAATTCGATAAATGCAGTGTTCACAGCCTGTGTATGTTTATGATCCATAGTAAAACTAAACCGCGACCAATCTAAAGCACAGCCAAGTCTTTTTAATTGCCTCTCAATATCTGCACTATATTGTTCTTTCCATTTCCATATTTCCTCAATAAACAATTGTCGGCCCAATGCATTGCGGTCCAAGTTTCCTTTCGCTTGCAAGTACTTTTCAACTACACCCTGAAATGATTCAATGAATTAATGAGACACAAAGAGGTCTGCATTAAGGAAAGACCAAATTATATTGTAGTAAATGCAAAGTAAAATACATATACAGGATGTTAAGTAATTCGATCTTATCCTCTCAGATGGTGAATCAGCCCATGAAACTGACAAAATGATTTATCAGCTGATGCAATTTGTATGGGAAGTTAAAAATGTTTTTTCGTATTTCGGCATTTGTTCTTAGGGAAAGTTGTTCAGTTTCATGGGCTGATTCACCACCCGAGCGGATAAGATCGAATTACTTAACACCCTGTATTTTACTCAATAGAAAGTTTAAAAATTTGGCCTATTTTCTTAAACAAAGAAGAATTTTATAAATTGCTACAGAAAAAAGTTAACTTTTTTTTATTATAAGATGGGTTAACTTTTGACCTCAATCTTGACCATAAAGGTCAAAGATGAGGTCGACGATGGAGCGAGTTAACCGAGAAAATGCCTATAAAGGCACTGGTACTCCTACGCACCGACGGAACACAGCAAGCTGTTTGGCGTCGGACTTCGGTAGGAGGGTGGTCGCAAACCTGACGGCCATTTACAGAGCATACCACACCGCATGAGACCATAGGACGACACTTCCGATTCAGAAAAAAATGAAGTGTCGTTGCCTGGGATGGATTACTAGGAGGCAGGTCTCATTTGTGTTTCCTTAGTCGCCTCTTACGACACCCACGGAAAGAGAATATGATTAAATATTCTGCAATGTCATAGGATAACCTGTATAATCAGAGGTGGCCTTACCCATTGCGAGGCCCTGGGCGGCAGGTCTTTGCGAGGCCCTTCGTCCTTTGTGAAAAGTATGTATGTAATGCAAAAGTAGGTCTGGTTGTTTGGTTTATCAATTTTGTCATGTTTGACGAGAAATGCTAAAGTTATACAAATAAATATAATTTGAGTTTTAAAATATTTTACATTTAAAGATTTACAAAATTAACAAATACAGAGATGATAAATTTTAAAATTGATGTTTGCGGTTTTTGAAAGATTTTCAAAATTGACAAATACAGAGGTGGTAAATTTTAAAATTGAAGTTTGCAGCTTTTCTTTAATTAAAACACTAGGCAAGACTAAAATCTTTAATTAAAACACAATAATCGTCATTTTCGATTGAAAGAATAGCAAGGACTGAAAGATAGAGGAGCAGAACATTATATTCCGACTACCGAGCTGACCCGAGTGCTATGCGATTAAAAAACTGTTCTTATAATGTGTTCTTCTTCGCATAGCGAACCGATCTTCAAGATACTACTTACATAATTAATTTTTTAATTATGTTTTGAATGAATGAATTAGATAAGATAAGATAACTTTATTTGCTTAAAACATGGTATAACAGGTGTTACAATAAGGTACAGAACTCATGTTTTGCCATATATGAACAGCATGCAAAATGTTGAATTAAATTAATATTTTTGAATTAGTCAACAGTAGGCAAGTCAGAATTATATTAGTAACTAAGTTAACTTAGTTACTAATATAATTAACTTGATGTCATCAAGCGCTGAACAAAGTAGCATCAGCCAACAGGGTCATCCTACAATGGATCAAGGGGCATAGTGGATCGATGGGTAACGACGCAGCCGATATTTTGGCTAGGAAGGGATCAATACCAACTTGACAGGCCCTGTGCCAATCATCCCATTGCCCTTTAGCCAATTTCGTACTTGGATTCGCAAACGTACTCGTTAACAACATATCGACAGATGGGATAGTATAACCACCTGTCGCCCTAGAAAATTACTCATATACTTCCGGACTTATCATTATCACCGAATGTCACCAAGCGCTAAATAAAATATCTTCAGCCAACAGAGTCATCCTGCAATAGATTAAGGGGCATACGGTTCCATGGGTAATGATGCGGCAGACGAATTGGCTAGGAAGGGATCAGACACCTTCTTGGCAGGTCCTGTGCCAATTATCCCGATTCCATTTCGCCAAATACGGACCTGGATCCGAGCACGCATCCTTATGCAACACAAAGACAGGTAGGAAAACGTAACCACTTGTTGGTAGTCGAAGAAAGCCTTTACAGGACTCTCCCCGCGCCTGACGCGTAGACAGTTTAACTTATCCGAGATAACCTACGAATAATGGTGGGTACCCATACGGAGGTACCTTACGGTGGGTACCCTGCTTTGAACAAGCACCTATTCGTATTAAACGTCACCGACAGCCCCTTCTGCAGGGGCTGCCTAGAGGCTGATGAAACAGTCGTCCATGTAGTCCTGGACTGCATGGGAGAGGCAGAACACCGGGCAAAAATACTTGCAGATATTAGGTCGCTTCGCGAAGCCTGCGAAATCCCCAGTAGGTTTCTGAGTTTCTGGACGGAGCTGAAAAGGCTGGAATAGCCTCTGACCCACACGCGTAATGGACCACTTAAAGAGCCTAAATGCGGAAATGGGAGCCCATATCACTTATAACTTAACCACCTGTCAGCAGTCAAATGAGGCCCTAACCGGACCTACGCGAAGACTGCTCGGCCTAAACTTACCAATAATGGTGGGTCACGGGCCACTGTGCTTTAAACGAGCACCTATTCGTTCTAAACGCTACCGACGCGAGGCTGATGAAACAATTGGCCATGTAATCCTGGAATGCGTGGTAGTGGCGGACCAATGGGCAAAAATCCTACCTTCGTGAAGCCTGTGAATTCCCCAGGAGGATTCTGAGCTTCTGGTCGGAGCTGAGGTGGCTGGAATGGAATAGCCACCGACCCACACGTATAAAGGGCCATCTTAGAGATTAAATACGGAAACGGGTGCCCTTATCAACTATCATCTAGTTAACTAACTTTATTTTAATTTACCGTTATCTTATAACCTTAATAAATAATTAAGGATCAAAATCCGAAATTCTAAATAATTTAATAGAATTTGCTTCGGTTATTGCGCGAGGCCCCTGCAAGAGCGAGGCCCCGGGCGATTGCCCTGTTCGCCACCCCCTAAGGCCGCCTCTGCCTGTATTACCTGGGTTGCTATTCCTGCATGATCCATCCCAGGTACCCAAAGCACATTGTCATAACCCAAAGCTCGACATCTTCTGATAATTACATCTTGTATTGTGCACCCTAGAGCATGTCCTGAAAAATGAAAAAAAAAAGTGGTAAGACAACCTTATCGGA
Organism: Aproaerema taeniolella; assembly: GCA_949987775.1. Lineage (NCBI taxonomy): Eukaryota > Metazoa > Arthropoda > Insecta > Lepidoptera > Gelechiidae > Aproaerema > Aproaerema taeniolella. Next base: position 5,166,917 of record OX465265.1, read on the forward strand.
CAGTCCACCTGCTGGTTCACTGCCACACCCCGAAGGCGCTGTTTATACACAAGCGACGTGGCGCGGCGATCAATGCAACGTAAAATGAATCTTAATAGATACGGAGAAAAGGTTGTTTTGCCGAAAATAAAAGCACGAAGAGACATCCGCCACCTGAAGACGGAGCGACGTACGAAAATAACCTTTGCTGCGTAGCTATTAAGATTAATTTTACGTTGCTTTGACCGCCGCGCCACGTCGCTTGTCTATATTAATATTATAAAGAGGCAAGATTTGATTGTTTGTTTGCATTGAATAGGCTCCGAAACTACTGGACCGATTTGAAAAATTCTTTCACCATTACAATCCTACATTATACGTGATGAACATAGGGTACATGATTTTCCCGAATTCCCACGGGAACGAAGTCCCTGGCGGAAAGCTAGTACATCTGTACTAAGTATATGTCACCGGAAAATAATAAGAATTGTAAGTTGATCAACTTTGAGGTAGTTTATCAACTATCGGAAAATCATACATGGCAGTTGAAATGTATTATTTAACGCAATAAATTTTAGCTAATTGACCAACTTACGCTGCCTGGCTGTAAGTTTATCAACTAAACTTGTATGGAGGTGCAATTTTTTTTTCATAATTCGATCTATGTTGAAAGTTGTTCAGTTTCACATCCTTAATTTTGTTTTGTAACTTTATATTTGTTTTGAAAAACTTAATTTATAAAAAAAATATATTATTCAACATACTATTAGAAGTTCTCGCATAGTGGTATAAATAAAAAACCTAACCTCTGATCTAACTTTTGGTACACCTTGCACATTTGTTTGACTCTATCTACATTCCTTTATCAAAGGAGAATGGGTAATTTTGTATGGACACTGGACTTTTGGGTCCAGTTTTGGGTCCAAAATTTGACTGTAGCATAATGGTCCGTGGTGTTTTTTATTGTCCTAGTGTAGTAGTTTAATTATTCTAAGAAGCAGGTTTGAACTCCAATGGGCGTTTCCCGACTGGCCGGCACGGCAACGGCGACGGCAAGAGTGACAGAGCTATACTAGGAAGCAAGTAGCTCTGTCACTCTACTACCTACCGACTACCGATTTCTTGCTTCCTAGTATAGCTCTGTCACTCTCGCCGTCGCCGTCGCCGTCGCGCCGGCCAGTCGGGAAACGCCCATTGGAGAAAAAAGATACAAATTATTTTATCTAAGGTACATATCGCATTATTTTATCACTATATTGGCTATTAATCCCTGAATATTGATTTTTAGTATTAAAAATAATTATGATTACTGAAAGTGATATAACAGAATATATTTACAATAATAATTATTAGTTATTATACTTAATTATTATTGGAGAAAAAAATTGTATTGTCAAAAAAAACTTTAGAATAAATTAAACTACGCCGCCTTAGAATAAATTAAACTACGCCACAAGAGCAATGATTACCAATATAGGTCATAATGCTACAATCAACTTTGTATTTGGGTACGCTGTTACCTATTCTCCTTCACTCACCAAACACTTCATATAGCCAGAGCTAGATGAAATAATAATAATAGCCATTGTTTCCTCGTAACATACGAAAAATTTCATGCAATACATTACATTTTACTTTATACTGTATTATAATACAAAGTCCCCCGCCGGCTGTCTGTGTGCCAACCATAAACTCAAAAACTACTGAAAGCATTTTCATACGATTCAAGAGGAAGGTTTATGTGTAATTTAATTCCCGAAATTCACACGGGAACGAAGTCCCGGGCGGGAAGCTAGTATATTTACCAAATTTTTAATATTTGAAATTCTTCATGTTCTTCTAATAATTATTTTTACACTCAAAATAGTGTTTTCATTTATTGTGTTTTATTAGAATACTTGTGGAGAGCGACACAGAACAGGAAAGAGTGGGAGTTGTTGAGGAAGGCCTACCGCAAGGACCTCAATAAAGGAGAACTAAAACAAAAAAAAGTTATAATAAAAGAAAAAAAATCTAACCTAAATGTAGTCTTCCGGTTACGTTAGGTGGTGGTAGGGCCATTACGAATTTCTTGGCTTTGCTATCGGTTCCCGGTTGAAAGAATCCATTCTTCTCCCAACGTTCATATTTGTCCTTTTCCACAAGTTCTGGTTGATATGCTACGGCAGGCAACTTTCCTCTCAAAAATACTAAATTAGTGCTAGAGTAAGACCTTTTCATCAAACGAATCAATACTATAATACGATTTTGACACCTAGATAACATTGTTAATTAATAGTTTTGAATTTTTCTGCGAAAGTTTTATGAATTTTATGTATTTTCAAGTTCTTATTTTCTGAATTTTCAAAAATACTTCCCAGATGTTTCTTATGTCAAAAACTTGTCAAATTTTGTTTTCATTACGGTTCATTTCACGACTTTGTTACAAAAATACTAATCTTTCCTCTTTGTTGACGGCCGGTTTGGTCGAGTGGTAGTGACCACAGACTACTACGTAGTATCTTCTACTACGAAGTGACGCTGCCTCTTTATCGGCGGGTTCTGGGTTCGATTCCCATTCGGGGCAAATATTTGTGAAAAACTTTAAAGACATGGCTGTATGGACATAGGTTCCTGTGCGTTTCCCGAAAGTGATAAAACGTAACAAAACAAAACAAGTTTGTTTTTGTTTCTGTTCAATAAAAATAAATATTATCAAAGCCCATTTATTTGTAATGATTGTATCTGGAGGACGACAAAGTTATCATTGTTCATGGACGTCCAAGATGACCTATTATTTTTATCAACTTACTATCAATAACAAAGTTTAGAATTATCATTTATGTTATCTACCCACACAAATCAAGTTAGATCCGGCAGTTCGACAGTTCTCTTGATAATATAGTCGTAAATTCACAGTAAGGGGTCAAAAAACATGGCTTTGTTAGATTATTTGAATCCAATAACGTTGTTTCGACAATACGTTAGAGTGCCAGTTGAAGCATTAGTTACAAAACAATATTTGGACTACAAGAAGCGGACCAGTAAGGGACTAAGTAACGTTAAAGAGTTGTTATACAGGGCTGGGATCATTTCTCTGTTAGTGACGGCCATCCTGTGGATTTCTGTGTTTATGTACGTTGCATTTTACTACACCTATATGCCAAATGTTACGCATGTCCGGCCAGTACATTTTCAGTTCAAGTAAGCATTTTTTCCTATTACTTTGTAAATTGTTTAAGTTGTGTTTTATTACAAACAAACAAACATGTATTTATATTATAAGTGTGATGAAAACCCCATTGGGTCCTATTTAATAAAACTTACAATTGTAAATTATAATTCAATATACATTGCAAAGTATATTTTGAATTGTAATTGTAGGTACTCTCATAACTAATACTTTAACTCATAATTACTACGCAGTGTTACTACGCAGTGTAAAGAGAATTGTAATTGTATTTTAGAATTCGTAAGTTTTATTTTCAGAGGGAAATAAAATACATTATGTAGAAAAACAATAAAATAAATAAAATTTGGAGGCCTTTGCCTGAGGGGCAAACAGATAAAAAGAAAATTAAAAAAAGAAATTAGTTTTTGTTAAAGAATATGTAGGTACACTCAAGAGCACGTCAAGCTTGTATGGCCCTGCATTGTATGGCGTGCAGTATAAATCAGATCTCAACCTAAACTGGTAGTGTAAAGCGTGACCTGCTCTTGACTGTACATTTATTAGATATCTGGAATAAAGGCTTTTCATTTAATTTGAAGTTTTATTTTTAAAAAGGGCCTGCTTGGGACATTTTTTTTATGTATTTTTTTTAATAAAAAATGATTAATTTTTTTTTTCAATGTGTTCTTCATCTTTTGTGACACTCTAACCTGGTTTTATCTTCCGTAGGTCATGTGAGGAGCAAATGGGCATATGTTCGTTTCCATCTGCTCACGTACAGCTGACAAAACGCAGTCATATGCTAATGTCAGCTCAGCAGTACCGCATTAGACTCATCCTTGACATGCCTGAAACTCAGGTCAACAAGGATTTAGGTACTGTTGCGTTTTTTTTCTATCCTTTAGAAGCAACCTTATAAAGCACATACATATTCGAGGTCTTTTAATTCTGAGGTATGACCTTAATTTGTGTTTATAAGTCCCTACATTTAATTTTTACTAAATTGATAGATTTTATGTAAAAATTATAAATATTAGAGGAGTATGATTATTTATTTTTGTTTGGAGCCTTGCATACTTGCCGGCCGGTGTTTTAATTTTGGGGGTCTACGATAAAACTAATATAAATTTTAATGGTGACAGTGATAGGAACATAAAAAATATAAGGGTTCCTATATATTAAAGCATCACTGTATAGAGTTATAGGCAGGTAAAGATTGAAAAAATACAAAAAAAACAAAGTGTATTTTTTATTATGAGATGGGTTAACTCTTGACCAAGGTAATAGATAAGGTCGACAATGGAACGATTAAGGCACGTATAATTTGAAACGATTTTACTCAAATAACTTTAAAGCCGGTGTCGAGCTGTCAGTCTCATTTGTTTATTAGCAAAACTTCAATACTTGTGAAAAAATGTCTTTCAATTCAATTCAATTTCTTGTCTATGGCTCTCCTTTGTTGATTAGGCCAATGTCAGGTTCCAAAAAAGGTTGCAGTTTTCTTAAAAATGTCTTTTCACTGTATGTATAAATAAGTAATTTTTTTTCCAGGAATGTTTATGGTATGCGCACAAATGCGCGCCAAAGGCGGAGTGTTGGTATCCTCATCCTGCAGATCAGCAATGCTTCGACACAGGTAACAAAATAAAAAACTTCAAAGATAAATATTTTCAAATATAAAATGACTAGCTTTCCGCCCGCGTGGACTGCTGGTTATATCGTGCCCAGCTGTGGTATTAAATGTAACCTTTGTCTTTTTCCCAAGGTCTAATCTAGCTCTGTACCAAATGTCATCAAAATCGGTTCAGTAGTGTAGGCGTGACCGTGTAACAGACAGAGTTACTGCATTTATAATATTAGTAGGGATAAGGGTTAAACAGCATGAAATCGCCTACTTTTTTAAAAACCCCATGTTGTTAAGGCGACTACAGCACCCGATAAAGGCAGCACACATAGGAATAGTGCCATCTCCGTCTCTCAACAGGCCTGGGCCGGCAGTGCGAACAGTGTCGATACACGAAGTTTACGGACTATGAAAGCGTGCGTGCGTAAAAACATGTTCGAAAGTTAGAAAAATGAGATTTATGGATAGGTAACAGCTTAAATCGAAAATTGCGTTAACTACTTATCGAGAGTGTTCAATCACGAACATTTTGATAGCAAATTCAAGTTCCTGTGTGCATTTTACTATCGTTTTTACAGCTTAAAAGATACACAATATTGGTATTTAGAGGTGACTTTCTGAGCTTTTTCTATCGAACCAAAAGTGCTGAATCATGTTTTCAGCAAACTACTTATCTAGTTTATGTCCTGAATATTACCGTAGTTTTTTTTTCTTCGATTTAATGCAGTGCGTCATGCTTATCTACGCATCATAAAATCGTAATTTAGGTGCTGTAGTCGCCTTAAGAATTCCTTTGAATGAACAGCTATTTCTAAAAATGTTTGTCATTTGAAAACCTTGCCATGTCACGAATTCAAATCCTCATTTTGCACATGTTCGCCCTATTCGCAGTTATTTTGTTTTTTTACAGATCATTTTTGCATCGCCTAATGCGCACTCTGATCTTCGCGCCGCTCCTGCTTTCAGGCTTCAACGAAGAGAAACAACAGCTGCAGGTGGAACTCTTCAGCGATTTTGAGGACGATCAGGTACGCCCAAAAGGGCCATTCTTATTTGAACCTTATCGACAGTCGACAAGAAAAATGGGTGGCAACTTAATTGAGGGAATAGACTGTACGAACCCCCATGCTACACCCGTATTCTACAGTATTCGACTTGAATCGAATATTCGACAAGACTATACCCGTTACGTTATCTAAATAGCGCAAGAGAGAAAGCGTCGGGATCGAATCGACTGGTGTAGAATACGGGTACACGCTTGGCATTAAAATAACGCGGCGGAAAGGTACTTAAACAAACTAAAAAAATACACACATAATTTTGATGACCATTTGGTTAGTGGTTATCTGCTGATAGACATAACATAGTTCAAGTGGCGAGTCGGGTCATAACATTTTAGAGCTCCAAAATCGTCACCCTTCTCACTAGAAGGGTGTTTTGGGTCAAAAGCTTTTACTCCCAAATAATCCCAAAGCTTTTGCATTTCGCCAAAACAGTAATAAAATTAATTCTGAAAACGATTAAAGATGGCGCCAAAGAGCTTAGTTACGATCGCATTTTGTGTACTGGTCTATCACAATTATACGTGTGGAATGTAAAAGAGATAGAATTGACAAAATGGTGGTTGCTAGAGAAAGGGTGCTGGAATGCCAATGAACTGTGAAAATAATATGCTTCTGTGTAGGTTATATCAGGCTATTTATGAGGTAAGGAAGGTTTAATATTAATAAACTAAATAATAATCATCTACCCCATTGCCCAAGAAAAAATATTTATTTATTTAATTAGGACCTGCCTGTGACGGATGCGTACGTAGAGCTTCAGTCGAGGTTCGCGCAGGTGTACGCATGTGAACTGCATATTGACGCGCACTTCACAGGACTTCGCTATGTCATGTTCCATTGGCCGAAGATATCCGCCATCTTTGGTATGTATATCTTTAAATAGCTTTACTCGGCGAATCTGTTTGTTAGCGTCGTCATTAGCCCATATACGTTCCCACCGAGGGGCACGGGCTTCCCTTCGAAACACGAAGGGGTTTTAGGCCATAGTCCACCACGCTGGCCCAAAGCGGGTTGGTGGACCGCTCGTCTTTCGAAAATGAATTTTCTTGGACGGCGGGTTTCATCACGATGTTTCCCTTCACCGTTAAGCAAGTGATAACTAGAAATCCGAACATAAATCCGAAAAGACGAATTTAGTGGTAACAGGATTTGAACCCGCGACCTTTCCGATCACAAGTTTGTTAGCGTATATCTCCGAAACTACTAAATGGATTTTTCACTGGTGGACAGAGTATAACTGAGAGCGGAATAAAGGCTTTGTTGTGTTAAGGCGACTACAGCACCCGATAAAGGCAGCACACATAGGAATAGTGCCATCTCCGTCTCTCAACAGGCCTGGGCCGGCAGTGCGAACAGTGTCAATACACGAAGTTTACGGACTATGTAAGCGTGCGTGCGTAAAAACATGTTCGAAAGTTAGAAAATAAAACCGTTTAAAAATGAGATTTATGGAAAGGTAACAGCTTAAATCGAAAAATGCGTTAACTACTTATCAAAAGTGTTCAATCACGAACATTTTGATAGCAAATTCAAGTTCCTGTGTACATTTTACTATCGTTTTTACAGCTTAAAAGATACACAATATTGGGTATTTAGAGGTGACTTTGTGAGCTTTTTCTATCGAACCAAAAGTGCTGAATCATGTTTTCAGCAACTACTTATCTAGTTTATGTCCTGAATATTACCGTAGTATTTTTTTCTTCGATTTAATGCAGTGCGTCATGCTTATCTACGCATCATAAAATCGTAGTTTAAGTGCTATAGTCGCCTTAATGTAGTTTGTGTTGTTGTTTCTTGATGGAACTCCATATTATTACCAATGAAAGACGTTAGGTAGTGTAAAAGTCATGTCTTTCATTGGTAATTTGTTGCATTTCGAATTTAAAAAGAAAGTTAAAAATTCGAATTTAAAAAGAAGTTCGAATTTAAAAAGAAGTTAAAAGAAAGTTATTAATAAGGGAATTGAACAATTTATTTCATGTCTACTTGTTTTTTCTATTTATCTAGTCTTAAGTGAATTTATAGTTTATACTTTGTGTTTTTGTGCTTCTTGATGGAACTCCATCGTTCCACTTGTTTATTTAATATTTTTATGTGATAATTACAGCATCTTCTGGCGTAAGCATAAAAATATTAAATAAAGGAACTATTGTAAAAATCGTGTCTTTCATCATAATAATAAATAGTTATTTATTCTTATGCTTTCATTGGTATTATGTGAATTTGATAAATAAAATGTCAATAAATTTTTCTTGCTAGGTATCAGTACGAATCTTTTCTTCGTGTCTATGGTCTTCATTTTGAGCTGGTATCACCTGCAGGATGGATTGCCTGATTTTGTAAAGGTAATTATGGAACACAACTATTTTAATAATAATAATCGTTTATATCAAGCCAAAAAAACCCATTACAAAAATTTATGAACAATAGTATTAAAAAACAACTATATTTCTAACCTAGAACAAAACAGTAGGTAGATCGTCATTTGCGATTGGCGCTTCACCAATCGCAAGAGGGATGTCGACTAATTTTTTTTATTGTTTATCTTAAAAAGGAACTTAATCCAAAACCCAAAACCGAAATAATTTTTGAAAACTATGGAGAAATAAAAAAGTTACAAGCTATTAAATTTCAATAGAGGGGGAAACTGTCAAACAACGAAAAAGAGATGCACTTACAGGCATGTGACGTCACCGCCATTTGTTTGCGTAGGTAAAAACGAGATAGCTAGTCCTTACGATAATGCTAATAAAATGCTAATAACTTGTTCATTTATAAACCAATTTTAATGCTATTTTCGGATATTAATATATTTCTAGCATTATTTTTTGTTTCACATACAATAATTCATAAAATCAAACACTGTCAACATCCTTATTGGAGGACATTTAATAAGCTAACGAAACTTAAGGGGGAGAGGTGAAATTATGTTTTATTTCACATTTTAACTTTTGTTTCTTGGGGATAGTGGAGGATTAACTGTTGACTTCCCTAAACTTTCGCTAACTAATGGGCAAGGTGAATTACACACCAGTTAGATTTTTTTATTGCTTGTCTTAATTTTTTAATGATTTTTTTAAAATTGAGTGTCACGTTCGATCACACTTCAACGGCTCTTTGTGAAATCTTCCTTTGCCTAAATAATAAGCAATAAATTGAATGAATATTAGATAAAAATATTTTTAAAAATATCAACAAAAAATTCCCCATTTAAAGTCGCCCTATATTTTTACAAGCTTTTTATTAAATGTTTGTATGTTTATTCGGGTCAAATCTTTCAACTGAATCTAAATGCAATCTTGCAACTGAATTTAAACTGCAATCGATTAAGCTGAAATTTTACAAACATGACAAATATGAGACTATTTAGGTTGACTGGAAGAAATCCCCTCGTGAGATAAGTCCGCCTTTGTGTACTTTCTGTCACTATAAACTTGTTATCCTCTGTTTTATCACTGTACAATAAAGAATAAATACATATATGAGAACGCATGGTTAGCTAAGTGACGTCATTCTAAATACAATATGGCGGACCGCCTAAAAAGTGTAATAAGTTTGTCTGAGAATAAAAACATTAAACATTGAAAAAAACTTGATTTTAAAGATATAGTTTTTAACAATTAATATTTTTTGATTTTAAAACCTTTTTTTATGAACTATAAAATTGGGTCCAAGGCCTTATTTATTATTTTAGAACTTAAAAATCCTTTTCAGAATTTTGGAGCAGATTCAACTGTAAACAATGAATCAGACGAAGGAAAGGTATCCGGAGCCAAAATAAAGTTAGAAAAGGAGGGTAAGACAAATTAGATGAGAATCTGAACTTTATAGTTATGTATCTTTTGTAATTTCACCGCTTGACTAGAAGGCACGATAGCTCAGTTGGTTAGATCACCAGGAGATCAAATTCTGGGGTCGTAGGTTCAAGTCCCATTCGCGCCGAATATTTTTCTTTTGTAAAATTACTTTTGTATACTTATTGGATGATTTTTCCTTAATTACTTTTGTATACTTATTGGATGATTTTTCCTTATTTTGATATTTTTATTAGACATATTCAGGTGTCCGCTGTTGATGTTAAATAGAAAAAAGAGGAAGAAAAATTCGATGCGAGCGGGGCTTGAACACGCGACCATGGCGTTCCGTGCCAACGTTCTAACCAACTGAGCTATTGCATCGTCAAGTCGCTTGGTCGAATCCTTCCTCCTCTTTTTATTATTGATACTTGGTCGCTTAGTGACTATAATTTTTAATTATTTGGCGATGCTTTGGGATGTTATTTTCTCCATGAACAGCTTTCGAAAGCATCAAGATATGTAATTATGAACACCCACGGAAAGAAATGGGGTGGTGTTATTCTCAATCGATCACCACACGGCTTCTTGGTTCCATGTGTCCTAAGCAAGATATACCTTAGTGGGCCTTTTAGTGCGTGGCTTTATTTAAATTAAAGGTGATTTTTCAAAATGGGCCTGGTCTTTGTACAGTATCCAGAAAAATAAAAAATAAATAGCTTATTCCTGGAAAAATATCAAAAAATTTCAAAAATCCCTGGCTGATTTGTAGAAAATTATAAAATATTGAAAATCATACGTGTTTTTGTAGTTACCACACTGAGGTTGCCATATTGTTTGACAATTCACGTTCAAAATAGTCAATGCTTAATTGTTAATAATTAATCGACTTGTTTGTATTTAACAAGTAAATCCTAGCTAAATCGTTATAATATTGGATAAAACAAATGGCTTAAGAATAATAACACCAGAGCATTCACTTTTTATAATATTTTGATGTCATGAGATTAAACTGGTAGATAGATTTTTGAACGCGCGTTCACTTTTCAACTGTCATTAATGTCACTGTCATCTGTCATTTCATTCCACCATCATTGGCTACGGTCCGAATGACGATTTTGGCGATAACAGCGCGCCAACGCTAACAGCCTGGTCCGAATGGATGACAGCGCTAAAATCGACAAATGACAGTTATCGAATCGGACCAGAACGTTAGCGCGCTTACGGTATTTCTAACCTCAAAATCTTTGTTTACCTTCTGAAGATGCTTTTTTTCTGCTCAAGGAGTTTAATTAGTCATCACCCACGCCAATAACAAAGAAAGAAGAACTTTAAAGGAAAACCTTAAAAAAACACAAGAAAAACACTTTCAATTTGTTTATTTTGACGTGTGTTTGACAGATGTTTGACAGATCGCTCACAGTGATTACGCGTCGAGGCATGGTCGTTGTTAGCGCAAGATGGCGTCGGTAATGACGTCATGAGTGACGTCACTGTCAGCGCTGTGAGCGCGCTAACAGGTCAATCGGACCAATGTTTGAGCGATAATATTGATATTATTGTCATTCGGACCGTAGCCATTGTAAGTATGGCAATAATAATCAATCTGAAATATTTTTCTACAATAAAACTAATGTACTTTATGAAAAAAAGACGCTACTAATGTCATCATTAGTATTAATGACGACTTATGGAGTACTGTACAATGACCAGGCCCAAGCTCCATATAAAAGTGAAATATCACCTTTATCATTTTTTTTTCAGACTCCTCAACTTTCATAGCAGATGACGAAACTTTGTTTGGCCCTAAAATGAAATTAGAAAGAGAAGGTAAAATAATAAGAAATATTAGAATAAGATTCAAATCAATCTGATTAAAAATTACACGCTTTTTGATGGAAGAAATAGCATTGCTTTTTGAACTTAATATCAAGTGCTTTATTGAAGAGCGCGGAGAGTCGGTTTATGTAAGTTTTTGATTTTTGTAGACTCGTCCAGCTTCTTCGAAGAAGAAATTTTTTTGGAAGAATTACAAAAGATAGAGGACCCTAAGAAGACTTAAAACAATGTCGTTAACTTCAAATAACAATTTTTCTCTACAAACCGGATTCGAAAACAAAAAGGAATCACGTAAAATATCCAGAATTACTATATTAGAAAAAAATAAATTCTAAACCAATTTTTTCAATCAGTTTTTAGGGAAAGTAAAATGCTGGGTGATCAATGAAATATTAACAAAATCAATTGTTAGGAAACAACGTTGGATAATCAGCGGACCATATATTACGTCATTTGAAATCAATTAGGGGGCAGGGACCTACGGATGATGGGCGAATGATGTACGGGGGGAGGGGACTAATTTAAACTTGACATCATCTTGGTTGGAAGGTACGAAAAGTACTAATTAATACATAAATATGTAAAGTAAATAAAGATTAAACAATATAAATCCAAATTGTAAGTTTGCTTTTAATTTTATGTGATTTTTCATAAATAGAAATGACGTCATTGTTTAGTAGAGGCGAGGACGCGCCTCCACCAGTTGTCCTTTAATCTGCATGACATTAGGTTGAATGTCATGCAGATTAAAGGACAACTGGTGGAGGCGCGTCCTCGTAATTAGCCTAGGGCGGTCAGTACTCTTGATCAGTCGCTGCAAAAATGTTTGATAGGTTTTAAGCTTTTTATTATTCGACCATTTTCAAATACGATTTCGAATGATTTTTGAAAAATTTTGAAAATGCGTAGAGCAAAAATTAAATTGGAAAAAAAAACCTCTGGTCAATTATGAAATGATATATTCAAATAATTACGAAAAATAAGCATTTCTTTTAAACTTTTTTTCATCCACACTCGTTTAGTTCTAATTTATTTATAATAGTTCTTTACCTATGAAATTGCAGTTTTTCATACAATATTTTTGGAAAACAGAATTTTCCATACTAACGTTTTTGGATTTTTCTCGGGAATGCGAAATCCAAATTTAGCAAAATTTTCTGGGAAGGTTTGGACAACATTAAGTTAATTTTCATCATACTTACTTTATTGAAAATTGTAACAGTAACAAAGGTACAGCAAAACGAGCTATATTTGAGCTTCTTTTTCAGCAAATAAATCTAAATATGTATTAATATAACTCAATATCTTCGTTATATGGCCAAGGTTTCAAATAAAAAACAATTTTAGTAATAGCTGTTCAATCAAATAAATTATGAATAAAATAAAGCTTGAGAAAAAATCGGCAATTTCATAGGTAAAGACCTATTATAATATTCAATATCAGTCATCTACCCTATTAAGTTTAAACTATTGAGGCTTCTGGGCTGACGGTCACACATACTCACAACAGCAGATCAAGCTGTACAGGTTGACCTGTATTTCATCCTTATTCTGTTTGGGATAGTGATGCATTTATATTGAGACTGTACTAAGTATCTTATACTTGAATGTGCTGTAAAAAAGATAGGACATAAAATACATGATTTGTAGCTTCACAATTTATGCTGAGCCATGACATTAGAAATATATTTATTATTTTTATAAAATAAATGTTGCACAACTGCCTACCTAAACGTCTTATTTAGCTATTAGGAACCGTCCACATATTACGTCATGCAAAATTTCGACTTTTTGAATCCCTCCCCGCCCATGTCACGCTTTTTTGGTATCCCTTTAACATGCACTGTCACGTTTGGTATGACCCCCCCCATACGCTGTGACGTAATATGTGGATGACCCCTTATGTATTTAGCTGGTAAACCGATCAGGGAGGCAAGCAATGCGCGATGCTGCTTGATGGGTAACCAAAGTGGTAATTGATCACGAGTGTTCGTTTCCGATGGTTTCTTGGTACAGAAAACTAGCCGATCTCGCGTTCGTTCGCAGACGATATGACGCGTCAGTACCTAAGCTGGATCACCTGGATTTCTAAGGCCCTGTTTACTATAACTACGTTAGTACTATTATTTATTTTGAGCTATAACACCTCTTCCGGGGGCAAGCTCTTCTGCCACAGAATAAATAATAGTACTAACGTAGAGGTGTAATATTTAAGAATGACACACGAGCACTTCCATACAATTACAATATGTTACACTTGAATTACTTAAATCACTTACAAATACTTTTATTGTAACGCCTGGAAAAGTGCTATTTGCACGCCTATGATCGCATACATAAAATTACTCCGCGAGCTCTCTACAATGAATGCCGGAAGACCAGATCTTCAATCATTTCGAATGCTGACATCGAATACCATTTCAAATCTTTTAAAATGATATTCGCATAATCTTCTTCGAAATGACCGATTGGAAAAGGAGTTGCGTTATGCCAGAGCCTGAAGGTCTGCATACCACATTACACACAAGCGACGTGGCGCAGCGATCAAAGCAAGTAAAATGAACCTTAATAGCTACGAAGCAAAGGTTGTTTTTCGTCCGTCGCTCCGTCTTCAGGCTGTCTCTTCGTGCTTCTTTCGGCAAGAAAAACCCTTTACTCCGTAGCTATTAAGATTCATTTTACGTTTACTTTGATTGCCACGTCGCTTGTGTATAACCAGCGCAAACTGAAAAACTCCAAGGACCATAGGTCGAAATGGGAAGTCGAAAAAAATTCATTTCACGTTTGCTATGTACTGTTGAAATAAAACAAAAACAGCTAGTTTAGGTAATTATTTAATTTAAAAAAACAAAATCAACAAAAATACTTGGAATGGCGATCAACTTGTGTAATAATAATAATTATGTATAATGTATTTCAAATTAAAATAAAAAAATAGCACCATTCCTATAGCTAACTCGTTAAAATACTGTTAGGCGCTGTTTAAAACACAAGCGACGACGGGACGCGCCACGCGGCGATCAAAGCAACGAAAAATGAATCTTAATAGTTACGGAGCAAAGGTTTTTTTGAGGAAAATAGAAGCGCGAAGAGACATCCGTCGTCTGAAGAAGGAGTGACGGACGAAAACAAATCCTTGCTCGTAGCTATTAAGATTCATTTTACTTTGCTTTGATCACCGCGTCTCGTCCCTTGTGTTTAAACAACGCTTTAATAAAAAAAGATTTTTATTTACAAAACGTAATTTTTTTTTGTGTTTTAGATATAAAATGATTATAATAAGTATTATTAGTCTTTTAAAAATACTAGAATGAATTTTAAGACTAAGTACAATGGCTGTGAAAAGTGTATACGAACCGAGAAGTTTATAAAGACACTGGGCATTGAAATCTAAACTTACGAGTTTTTACTTTTCTGATAGTAGGGCTTTTTTATTGTCATGCATGTTTGCGCCCGCAACCTGTCATTTCATACATGTTTTTATTGTAAGGCGGGCCAAACGCACGCGGGAAAAGAAACACATGTATGAAATGACAGGTTGCGGGCGGCACGCATGCGGGC
Source organism: Aproaerema taeniolella (assembly GCA_949987775.1). Lineage (NCBI taxonomy): Eukaryota > Metazoa > Arthropoda > Insecta > Lepidoptera > Gelechiidae > Aproaerema > Aproaerema taeniolella. The sequence continues at coordinate 5,181,929 of OX465265.1, forward strand.
CTGGCCCGCACGACAATAAAAGAGCCCAGTTTTCTTGCTCACCAACTGTTTTCTAAGATTTAAAAATTTCGTTGCATTGCAATAGTAACTCTTTATACAAGATGAAAAAACATTACCAAATTAAGTATTCTCTGTAAACACATTTTAAAAAAGAAAACCATAGGTTTAAATCTTTGAAAATAGACAAAAATAGCTGTGTTCAAATAAACTTACTACCACCAATGTAAAAAGTCGCCATTTTTTTTACCTTAGGTCACTTGACATAGTGCTTTTATCTATATCTCACATTTAATTTAGGTACTGGCTGAACTGACATGTGCGCTTGAGATATTTGTCACGTCTACCTAATACTGACACCATGCAACACTTCGATCAACCATATCAACTAGATATCGGGTCGGAGCAAAAAGTTCCGGTAAATAACAGCTCATATAAATAATGCAGCAGTTATATATATCTCCAGTGTTGAGTTATACAATTTATAAGCTTCCTAGTACGAATCCACAAATATTTAATTGCGACTTTTCTTACTGACTGTACAGAGGTATAAGCAGGCCAATCGCGCTAAAAAAATGTGGATTGAAACGCGGCTGCTTCACAAATTTTTGAAAAGTTTGGTCACGATAGTATTTTCGAAAATATTTTGAAAAAATGTTATCGCGTTTTACCATTTTTTGTTTTTCTTTTTTTTAGCGCGATTGGCCAACAGATTACCTAATTTTTATAGTATCTGTAGCCTGATGTGCGTCCTCTGTACGTATCCATTATTTAAGGACAGTTGCAGAAAATTTAATTAAATTTAAAGCTTCTTTAAATGTATTACTGTCCTTGTTTACGTCAACAAGACAGAAAGTGACAGTATGATATTAGCATTAAATTTAATATACGTTTCTGCAACTGGGTGTATGTATGTAAATAACAACTTTAAAAATTGTGCGCAAAATTTTGAAATGTACCTGATCCCTTAATAAATATTTACACTACCAAAATTATTTACATTAAAGGGGTTTAACAAAAAAATTGCAATTTTTAAGGACTCAAGATTTAGGAACCTATCATATTTCATCTCATCACCCAGACTTGTTATTTTACTATGTCTATAACCCTTAAACATTAGTTAAGGTGATTTGGGACGTATTACACATACATGACACGCAATTTCAAGCCCGTATTATAGAACAAGACTCAAGTATTGGTTGTCTCTTTCTCTCACTATAAAAACGACAAAGACAACTGCTACTTACGTAGAGATCAGTCAGTCGCGTTCTGTAATACGGACCTATGGCCCGTCAATTCAATTCAATTCAATTTCTTCAATTATGGCGATATGGCCCGTCTTACCGAAGGAGAATCCAGTCTTGAGCTATACTTAAGTATTGATTGTCTCTTTCTCTCACCATCAAAATGACAAAGACGATTGCTAGTTAAGTATAGATCAGAGTCTGAGTCGCGTTCTATAATAAGGTATTTTTTCTCTGATAACATTACTGTGATGTAATCTCCAATTGTACACTTTAAATTTTAATATCGAAAGTAAAATAAGAAGAATATGAAATACATAACTCAATAACTTTCCTAGGAACTCTTTGTGTTATTTTAAAAAAATCCGATTTTTTTTCTACTAAGACAACCTTAAATATTTTTAATATTTAGACTCGTATCGCTTGAAAATAGTCGTTCAGTTTTGTCAGGTAACTCACATTTTTAATATCACTACGTAATTTAAAATCACTCATTATTTAAACATTTCGAATGGTATTGAACAAACTATTTTCTTTACATTTTTTCCGGTATTTTTTCAAGATATTCTACAAAATAATAAAGTACCAACTTCATTGTTGCCAGATTACAAAATGTTTTTTTAACGAGTTTCTTGTGCATTTAGGCCCCAAGCAGACGGCGTATTTTAAACGCGCTGACGACGCACATTTCACGCGCGTATACGCGCTTCAAACGCGATTGGAACGCAACCTTGTAACCTCAGCACACGGGGCGAGCGTGAAACACGCGTTTACAGCGCGTATACGCGCGGATACATTACAGCGATACAAAGGAGTTTCGAACGCGCTTCACACGCGCGTTTAAGTCTATGAAAAAGCAAAAATCTGTATCTACGGCGCTGAAAACGCACGTTCCTGAAACGCGCGTCGTCGGCGCGTTTAAAATACGCCGTGTGCTAGGAGTCTTATTCCTAGTTTGTCACACTAGCCAACATAGGCAATTTTTCTACGAAGTTGTTGAGTGTTGCTATAGTTCAACTCGCAGTGGAAGCGTAGCGGGAGAGCTCTGGCAACACCATGCCGATAGCCTGAAAAAATTGAGCAATCTGTGAGCTAGTTAATGGGACCGTCCGGTGAGTGGATCACGAGATGAGATAGTATAGTTACGCTAACTTGCAGAAAAGTTAAAGCTTCTTTAAATGTTAGTCTAAGCGGTGACAGCCCAGTTGGTAATGAGCCAGACTTGTAATCGGAAGGTTGCGGGTTCAAATCCTGTATGCTAAATTCATCTTTTCGGATTTATGTACGGATTTCTAATTATCGCTTGCTCAACAGTGAAGGGAAACATCGTGATGAAACACGCCTGTCCAAAAAAATTCGTTTTCAAAAGACGAGCGGTCCACCAACCCGCATTGGGCCAGCGTGGTGGACTATGGCCTGAATCCCCTTCGTGTTTCGAAGGGAGGCCCCCGTGCCCCTCGGCGGGGACGTATATGGGCTGGTGACAAAAAATCTGTTGGTCGAAATCAAAAATTGCTTTATTTCATAGAACATTCGGGATGTTACTTAAAATAAGTCGTTACTTCAATAAAATAAATAAGTAATTCAACATTAACATTTTTAACTTTGCGCGGTAAAGGTGCAGTCTTCCCCAGAGAAGATTAAGCAAGATGTCGATGTCGTTCTGGTTTACGTCAACGAGCAGGAGACGTATTTTTGAAATGATAGAATTCCAATTCGCATACGAATTAACAAGATT